>CM076579.1:657745083-658003017 GCA_034641835.2 Pinus albicaulis | reverse complement strand
TACATAAACATGGTGAAATAATGCATAAAATCATAATATAAAACATGTGTAACAATGGAATGCTTTTCACCAACAATTCTCCTCATATCAATGGAGTTGTGCATGGACCTATCCCCTTCCTCAAGAAGAGAAAGAGAGGGTTGATTTAACTCTCCCATAGAGTTATGTTGCTACTCCATCTCCACATGGTACATGCATCTTTGACAATGCTGATATAGTTCTCTCTAAAAGCCCTCCCAATAGTAGCTCCTCAAGATAATATTGTTGAGCTTCATGGAATATGTTTGGCTGAAATAGAACTCTTCATAGGCCCTTTGTAGCAACTTCTTCTTAAGCTTGGAGGCTCTAGACAAGAAGATCCTACCATGTTTATAGATGACTCCCTCTAGGATTTAATAGCTCCCATCATGTAGCAAGTCATCAAGAACCATGCATGTGTGAAGATCCTTGGAATATTCCACCAGCAGTTAGGATTTCCAATATGGATCTAAACTCTTTAACAATGACAGCGCCGATAATGTGTCAAATGAATTTTATGCCATGTTGCTTCTCTCCTCCTTGACATTTCCCATGCCAAAGGTGTATGTTGGAAGGCCATGCCTCCCAATCTTCTCCTCCTTGGCATCTCCCATGCCAAAGGTATAGGGTGGAAGGTTTCTATTCCTCCCTTGTTGCCCTTCTTGCATAGGCACATGCTCAAAAGAAAGTGGAAGTTCTCAGAAGTTAGACTCCCATGGAAAGCTATCATCTATCCAAAACCTCCTTGGTTTTTCCAAAGTATGCATGTGTGACCACCACCTCTCATCATATATGGAAGAGTGCTCTCCAAATGAGTTTGCCTCCTGATTCTTCATAGTCAAGGATTGCCTTCCTTGCTCCATGGCGGTGTCATTCTTCATCCTTGTAGCATCATTTCTTAGCGCAGTATGAGATGAGAGAATGGATAATGGTGTTAAGTTAAAAATACTTTCCCTCTCCTTGAGTTTTCCCCATACTCTCAATGTTGAAGTATGGTCTTCTAGTGCTCCCTTCCTCCTTAGATCTATAAAAGGAGCACATGTGCATGAAACATATTTCACCAAATCTGAATCAGGTAGTCTCCCAGGTGGTTTACCACAAGATAATGACGTCTCATGGCTCATTCCCATGTGAATAACAGATGAGAATATCTTATGACTGCTTCCACTGCGCAAGTCCATCTCTGATTTTTGTGTGGAAGTCTCATGAAAATGGGGTATCACTCTTGTTAGTCATCAGTATTTTTCACCTGTTGATGATGACTAGTTGTTAAAGCCAAGTTTTCTAGCAGCTGATCTCCAATTTGTCAAATTTTCCAGCTGGAAAACACCCATAAACATTTTTTCCCTCCTACCTTTTTCAATCAGCCCATGATGAGATGAAATCTAATTGTCAAGCCCTATCTATCCTCAGTCATACAAAATTGTCCATAAGCTCCAAAGAGAATACTCCAAATCTGTCCAAAAAGTCTCCCCTAAGTTAGGTAGTGGCACTTTAGGCGATTTTCCCTTGGAAAACTATCCTGAAGCCAAAATAACCTCTATATAATATCAACCAGTCCTAGATGACCTTCCTATTTTGAAAATAAAGCTTGATTACACCCTTAGGTCGTGCCACTAACAAGCCTTGAGGTCTCAGCAATACATATGCCACAGTTCAAGCTGATATTGGGTGGATGTACAGTGTTTCAATGTCTTTTTCAAAAAGTAGAAGTGTACTAGTGTTCCAGAAGACAGTATTAAACTTAACATGAGAAGACAGTTGTTTCTTATGTGGTTTTGAGCCTGGAAGGCAAGTACTAAATAGAGAGTTATTTCAATAAGCTCCTGCAAACACAGTCAAAAGGTTAGTGACTTATGAATAACAAGTAATATTCTGTAGATACTGGCCAGGTTGCATATGATGTCTAAAGATGCATAAAGGAATGTTAACAGCAGGATTACATGTCTCAGAGTAATGCCCCACATGGCATTTTGTCAATTTTTCACTTTTATTTGCTTAAATATGAATAGGCAGTGAAAGGAAAGGTGGCAATGCTTGAAAGCAGATGAGATGGCATCATTGACTGAGGAAACCTCCTCCAAACATGAGCAGAGGGTTGGGTCACCTATTGTAAAACCTCCTTCATTTTACAAGCAGAGGGTTTGGCAATGTGATAAAGGCCTCCTTCATCTAATAAGAAGAGGGCCAGGAACATAGGTATGGCCTCATTTAAAGGGCACAAGGCTAAAAATGATGCAAACTACCTGAAAAACTTGTTTAACACCTTATCTCCAATAGATTCAAAACCACTAACACAGCAGTGGTGTTTCAAAGATTGACTATAGGTTTCACTGATTGAAAAGTAGGTTTTAAGTGTAGTGGGAAAGCAACTGAAGGTTTATGAATATAAAAATGGTGTTAAAAACATAGGGAAATCAGTGGTGTTTTAAAAGGTGCTTACATGAGTTTCACTGTTAAAACACAGAATGAAATACAGTGTGAAACTAATTGGATGATTATGAATGGAGAAATATTGTTAAGCAGTAGCCAAGGAGTGATGTGTTGATGATTCAAAGAAACTTTTCTCTTCCTGTCTATGAATATATTTTTCAAAAAACTCATCAAAATGGGCAAGAAGGTAACCTAAGCCTGGATTTTGATGGAGGCTTTTCAAATAGACACATAGGTTCATCAATGTGTAAGAAAGGATATCGCATGTGTTTCAAATTCAGGAACAACACTCAAAGCAAATGAAGCATGCCACTGTCACAAACAAAGGCATGTTCCTTATGAAAACATGTAAAAATACCTTGATGTTGCATTTGATTGTAGGAGGGGTTTTTTAATGAGTTCCTTTTGATAAACAGATGATGGTAAAACCTAGGTGAATGCAACTAAGATTTACCCACAATCAAAGAGAAATGTCATGCAAAAGATGCATCTACAATCATTTATTTGTCTTTGAGAAAGGTTTTTCTTTTAAAAAGTCAGCAATAGGCAGAAGTGACAGAGTTTCTTCTTTAATAAGAAACAATGAAAAGTCAGTAGAAGGGGTTTGTAGCTTCTTAAAAAGGCATTTTTACTTCAACGAGAACCATCACTATGTTGCCTTTCAAAAGTCGACCGCAGCATCTTGTCAAAGGAATTGTTCAAAGATGAGTCTTTATAACATTTTAAAATGATAAAATTGCAAAGGCAATGGCTCATGTTTTGACAAAACAAAAATTATTTTCAAACACATAAACCCTCTAAAGCATTATATGAAAACGTTCGATTTTTTCTTTCATATAAGAGGTGGGAAGACCGTTGCAAAGCTCATGTTTCAAATTTAAAACTCACCAAGTGCTCCCCTAGCTGTTCCCTAGACGGAGCAATAACTTTCAAGCCATTTGCAGAGTGTTTTGAGGCTTAAAGCCTGCGTGGAATGCCTAGAAAAGTGTGTGGTGCGTTTAGAAAAGAAAATACAAAGGCTTTACACTGTGGCATGGCATGCCTGTAGTGGCACGCGGCGCACCTGTGCGCGCGGTCAACCTTTACCTGAAGGCCGACCCGACTCCTCTATGCAGCGCGACGCTCTTTCATATGAACATGCCGCTCACTCATAAGGCACTCGAAAAGCATATTTGGAGCTGCCAAATGATCAAAAAGGGCCCGTGATAAGATTGCAAGACATCTCCATTGCTCCTTACTAGTTTCTGAAAATCTGAAAGGGGTGACAAGGTTATTTTCACAAGACAAAAACAATGGTTGGAGAGTAAGGTTTTTGAGCAAAATCCAAAGTTTTTTGTTGCCATGATTGCCCAAGATTAGTATAGTGAAAGGTGGTGTGTTTGTATCAATTTCAAAAGGCCTAAAACTACCTTCAAGAACAGTGATAAACCATAACACTAATTGCAAGGCAAAAACACAGTGGTATAGGTGTTCAAGTTACTGTAAGGTGTCCTAACAGTGATAAAACAAAATTAACCTCTGTCTGCAAAATCTAAGGTGAAAGCACCGTTTGTAAGGTGAACACAGTGTTTGTAAGGTGAAAACAATGGTCTTGGTCTAAAGCCTTGTAATTTTCAAAAAGTCCTCTCTGTGTGATGAAACAACGAAATCTGTGTAGCCTCCATTGTTCCATAAAACAGAGTGTGGTGAGAGATTTTGCAAGGTCAGTTGAGGGTGTTTTTTTTCTACCTCTGTAAAAACAGTGAATAGTAGAATATTTTTGTTTGGGGAAGGGTGATTTTTTTTTTGTATAAACACAAGGATATCCTTGTTCTAACAAGCAAACATAGACACCTCTTTTCAATACCTTGCCCAAACACAGTAATAAGTTGACTGTGTGCTTTTTATTTTGACAAATACTTGTTGATTAGCATCAAAGAGGAAAAACAGTGACTAACAAGGAGGACAGAGGTGTGGTTGAGAAAAACTTCTCAAGGGCCATTTGAGACAGCTTGTTTTTGCAAAGAACATTCAAAACAAAATGCCTCCCAGGCAAGAAAGTAGGAGTGGCATTCACAGGAGGTTTGAGCCTATTTCTGCTAAAGAGGTAAATGCTCATCCATCAGTCCTGTTTAACTTCCATGAGGTTGGGTGTCTAGAGTTTTGTCAAAGGGTGCAGAAGGTGAAAAGCTATTCCCCTTTGACACATCTTTGTGCTTTGAGATTTCAAGAGAGGCATTTTCATCTGGCAGGCTTAGATTTCAAATTCTCTCCAAGGTCCATTTCCAAGGCCACCAAAATCTCTTATGTCAGAGAGAAGTGGTTTAAAAAAAGCCACGTAGACTCAGAACAATACAAGCCTTTTCTGAAGCCTGAGCATAGAGATTCATGTCCATCCATTTTTCCCTTCTCGTATCAATTAACTAGTTATGCCCCTCTCATGAAGATAATCATGAATTACTTCACTTGCGAGGGAATATTCTCCTGAGTCTATGCTTATCATGTCTGATTGCTCATGCATTTCACAAGAGCCAAATTGTTAAATCTCCCTTTCTTCCTACATAGAAGTATTGAGAAAATGGCCTCCACTATTCAGAAAAATCCTCCTTCTCAGTAGACAGCCTACCTCTTCCATCACTCCCTCATCAAGGTTATCATTCTTCATCAGCTTGAGAAGAAAGAAATCTCTTGGGATACTTTCATTACACATCTGGATTTCGCCACTGTCCCTTCATTTCATACATCTCCTTCACCTTTCACTCACCACCCTTCACCTTCTTCAAGCAAGCCCATTCCCAAGAAGCTCAAATTTCCCATTCAACAAGAAAAAGAGCATGATGAGGAAGAAGAGCATGAGCAAGAGGAGGAACATGATGATGAGCAGCATCATGATGAAAAAGGGCAACAAAGGGAAGAAGAGCACAGTGAGGCAGAGCAACATGATGAAGAAGGGCATGATGAAGAGGAAGATGATGATGAGCCACATGATGATGAACAACAACAAGATAAATAAGGGCAGCATGATGAATAGGTGCAGCACAGTGAGGAAAGGTAGCCACATGATGATGAACATCAGCCTCATGAAAAAGAACAGAAACATGATGAAGAGGTGCAACACAGTGAGGAGGGCAGCCCTAAAAAAGAAATGAAAGAGGACAGTCGAGGAATCCATGAAGAAACTCAAGATAGTGGCAAGAATGATGAGGAAAGTAATAAGGGCAGAGGGCCAATAGAGCATGTGCTAGCTGCCTCGCCTAGGCAAGGGGCCATGCTCTCTTCTCCAAAAGTGGCCAAGCCCCGGACATCAAAGAAAAGGGTGCCTAAAACTGTAACTCTAAACATTACTAGGGACCTCCAAAGCAAGGGGAAATTGCCCAAGAAGCCCATTTTCGAATTTCCTAAGAGGAGGAAGACTAAAAGAGCCACCCAAAGAAAGGGGAAGGAGAAAGAAGAAAGCTGCCATGAAAAGGAAAGGGAATTCGACATCATTCAAATCCAAAGTGATGATAGCAACAATGAAGCCTAGATCTTAAAAAATCTCTTGAGTAATAGAGAAAACCAAATTGATGCTCTGAGGACTGATCTAGAGAGGGCAAGAAACTTCAATCACTTTTTTCAAATTCAAAAAAAATAGATCAGTGTCCATATGGTAGTATATGAGACACAGGCCATCAAATACAAAAAAGAGGCTTCCAAAGCACAAGTGAGATTGGAAGAACTCATTGGTGAGTTCGATGAGAGCGAAGATGAAGATCAAACCAGAAGAAAGAGGCAAAGAACCATGGGGCAAGATCCCTTGAGAAACAAAAGGAAGAAGAAGTTGCCCTTCTCCAATCTACCCCTCTCACTACATTGTTCACACAAGAGATAAAGAAAAATCGAGAAGCATGGCTTGAGAGGGTTAATGATCACTTGGAAAAGAAGTTGGAGAAGGAAAATAGAGACTTGGACCTTCAACGGAGGATGACTGGGCATTATAAGAAGCTAAATCAGTTTGCCCGGGGGAAATTGAAGGCCACACAGGAAAAACTCAAGGAGGCTCAAAAGAGGTGCCCGGCACCAAAATTGAGGAAATACACCTCAAAGCTCCAAATTTTGGCCTCAGCCTCATAGCATGTTTCTGAAAACCCCTGAGGGTCATGCTCGCCAAAATTGGGCGAAATTCGACAAATTTTGGTTTTTTGTCATTTTTTGGGTTTTTGGCTAAAACTCATGGGCATCGCCATTTCAGTTTAGAGCATCCTCAAAGGATGAAAATGGTATCATTGGATGCCATAATTTTAGGGGCATATACTCAGCAATTTTCAAATCAATTGAAGATCATTTTCTCCCCCAAAATGGTGAAAAACACTCGCTTTTTCTACACTCTGCCCCGTTTATCATCACGGCCTATTTTTTGGGTTTTTACACACATATCAGTTTTTGGAGGACTTCTAGAGGTCATTTTGGAGAAAACTAAGCATTTTCAGAAAATAGACATTCAGAACTTTCCAACGAGCTATCACGAGCCTCATTTTGACATCGAGAAGGCCTCCAAAAGTTGTTGGCAAGTCAGAGGACTTTCTACTGATGTATTTCTCAAGTATTTTTGAGAAAAATGTACCTTTCAAAAGTGACTTTTCCTCATGTGCGTTTAGCTATTTTTGTGCATGGTTAGTTAGGAAAAGTCAATTTATTTTCCCTTTTTAGCATTTTTGAGATATTTTATTAGATATTTTGTGCCTTGGGCTTTGCAAAGCCTCAAGGACAAAATCAGATATTTTGGATAGGCCAATGAGATTGCAAGTTGAACTAGGAGGTTTTCCCTCATATTGGCCTATATATTCCAAAGGCTTTCATTGTAAACAGGGCTAAACTTGATGAATAGAAGCAATATATGGTTATACAAGCTTGGAAGAAACACTTTTCTCATGTATTTCGAAAGTTTCTTGAATGCTTTTGGATGATGAAAGAGGATTGTTTTTGGATTCCATGACTTGGTAGAATGGTATAGTGTCTCTCTCCGTTTTGTTTCTTAGTTTTCGTTCATAATTCCATGTTCTTTCTTGCTATAAGACAGTAGAGAATAGATTTGAGACATGCCCTTGGAGGCACCTCAAATTTCCTGTTTCTTTAAGGCTTCTATGTTTTCTTCATTCTTAGTCATATTAAAGAATCCTTGATTGCTCTTTAATAACTGAAGAATATTGTTTGCTTGATGGTTTTATGCATGCTACGTAGGATTCATGGTATGCGCTGCTTACTCATGGCTAGCCATAGCTCCATCTATGAAACCTCTCTTTGATTGATTAGATTGTCATTTGTTGAAACAAGGAGGTCTTGTATTGATCTTGCCCTTTGCCTAAAACTATGCAATCTTGTTTTCAAAGTTCCCAATAGCTTGAAATACTATGTTTAGGCATTCCTTCATAGTGATTTGAGTTGTTTGTTTGTCTTAAATGTATTTCCCCAAAGTCTAATATCCATTTCCTAAAGTTAGAGAGTCATATATCTCTATGCATGGCTTGAATGTTTATTTCTATGCATTGATCAGTTTATAGTTACATTTCTCATGATTAAAGGTTAGCCCTACCATGTTTATGTAAGCCATTAAACTATTTATTCTTTAAATCCTTTGTTATTCACAAATTTAGTGTCTATCTCACTCCATTTTACCCAAAGATCCATTTTACCTCGAATCAAATTGGCCCTTCAGTAACCTTGTATTACCATCTGAAAGCTTTCTTGACCTTTTCAACCCCATATCCCAGTTGACCTGACATCTTTTTTACCTATCTTAGTCTTTGATCAGTTCATCCCTCACAACCTAAAAACCAAAAACCTACTTCATAACTAGCCTAAAATCAAGAACCCAAGAAGCAAACACACAGATATCCCTTACACAAATAGAGAGAGCCTTCTATAAGTCCAAGAAGACTAGGTCCTTGGGCTCCAAAGAATGGTTTGATGTTATACTGTCATTTGTATTGCCAATCAGCCAAATCACGGGACCCTAACATAATGGTGATCACGATGGGACTCTGAGTAAAAAACAAACTTAGCTTCCCTAAACATTTCGGCAGCCTTAGGAATACTATCTGATTGACTTATCCCACCTCTCACTAACATAATGGCGATCACGGTGGGACTTTGAGTCAAAACATCCTTGGTATCCCTTAGGATCTCTCAAAATTTCAGTCAAAAATAGAAAACTTAGGTATTTTCTGAAGAGTAGAAACTAGCTCCTTCACCATCTTAGCAAAATGTTGATTCAGTTATAGGAAACTCTTCCAAACCGCAAGGCTACATATAGGAAACTTAGAAAACCCAAAAATATCTCTAGATTGGTGTTTATCAATATTGGTGGTGGACCATACACATATACTCTCAAAACAACTAAAAATCCACCTGGCGACTCCACTAGCCTCCAGTAGGCCTTACTACTTTGCTAAATTTTAGAATACTATCCAACCAGCCGCTCATCGCCACCTTAACATAATGACGATCATGGTGGGACCCTTCTGGGTTCATTTTAATCTAAATATCTTTCAAGACTCACGAAAAGCCCCTTTTTGAACTAAAACACACTATACTATTGAGCCACCTCATCACCACACTAACATAATGGCTATCACGGTGGGACTCTGAGTGATAAACAAACTTAGATTCCCTAAACTTTCCAGTAGCCTTAGGAATACTATTTGATTGACTTATCCCACCACTCACTAACATAATGGCGATCACGATGGGACCAACTGAGTACATAACAATCTAGCAAACTCTTGTAGATTCATTAGTCTTTCAAAATTTAAACAGGCAAGCAGTCCATAGAATCATTTCGAGTAAACTCTTTTTGCTTCACCACCCTAGCAAAGTGATGAATCAGTTTTGGAATACTCTAATAAACCATAGGCTGCACATAAAAACTCAGAAAACCCCCAAAACATCCCCAGATTGGATTTTCCTAGTTATTGGTGGTGGATCATAGCTACATCTCTATAAAAAAAAACAAATTTCCACCTGGCGACTCCACTAGCCTCCAATAGGCCCAAAACTCCATAAAAAACCAAAAATTTCATAAACCATACCTTTCTGTTGACTCATCCTTTCCAAAACTTAAAATTCATGGTGCAAACTCTATAATCAGTGACAAACTAAGTATAACTTAGCTATTCAGAAAACTTCACCTAAACATAGAAGATAAATAGAAATAAACTTGCAAATAGAACCATTAGCTTATCCAAACAGCCTAGCAAGCTATTGAAACCAAGTGATAACTCTTCCTTGCAAATCTTCACCTCAAAGTTTGCTAGAAATTTTTTTCCCGAAAGCATCTTTAATAGTATTGGTGGTGGGCCATAGATCTCAAAGAAATCCACCTAGCGACTCCACAACTCTCAATAGACCTAAAGACTCCACTGGAAGAAGAATCTAAAACATGACCAGTCATCCTAGAAAGAAAAAACATTCAGGCCTTAGTTGGATTCAAGAAATTATTGTCTTTATCTATAACTATGTTCTATCCTACTTTGAACCTGATCAAGAATACACTGATGAGATCTACATTGATCATTAGAAATATCTCAAACCTCGAAAAGCTAAGCCTCAAATTTCAGACCATGAGAAGGCTTATACACCTGTACTTACCCCAGATTCACCTATGGAAAACCTAGCAAAACATGAGCCTCATGCTACCTTTCCCACTCTGGCTGAAACCTCAAATAGTCATAAATCTCTTTTTACACTACCTATATCCACAAAGGTCCCAGAAAGATACAAGCCTCTGGTTTTACCTCCCATCTTCCGAGCCCTCCTTGCAATTCTTCAAAATAAATTACCGAGATTTGATGGAGAAAGCTCCAAAGTCACCGCTGAAGAGCACGTCCAAAATCTTGAGAATTTACTTGACCTTTATGAAATAGAAGAAGATGATGTGCGTATTAGAATTTTTGCCTTATCATTACAAGGAAAAATTAAGAGTTGGTTTAAATACCTTCCAGCTGCAAGTATTACCAATTTTCATCAGTTCACTCAAATATTCCTAGATAGGTGGGTGGTCATGGGTAATAAAGTTCTCATCATAAAGGAATACAATCAGTTAAAAATACAACCAGGGGAGACAATACAAAACTTTTCAACCAGGTTCAATAAAGTATACCATGCAATGCCTGCTAACATAAAGCCACCCCTCGGATGTGCTCTCTTGCACTACCCAGATTCTTTTGATCCAGAGATGGTTTTTCGGATAAGAGATAAAGATCCTTTTACCCTAGAAGAAATGAAAAGGATAGAATTTGATGTAGAATTCAACATACTAAATATGGAGGCACAGCTAAAAATAATAGAGAAAGACAAAGAAAATCAAGAGAGACTAATATCTTCAGAGGAAAAGTTGGAAAAAATAGTATATATGTTCGGAAAACTAGAGCATCTACTTGATAGGAAAAGAGAAAGACACAAAGTTAAGGTTAACACTACTTATTCAAACCAACCTACACTTCTTCCTCAGGATGAACACAGTCAACTATTACAAGACAAGAGTTATAAACAAAATGTGCCTAATGAGAAAGTTGCAAATAAAAACATAGAGGAATGCTCTAAAGAAACTATCAGCCATTTTGAAAACACAAATTTTGAAATGGAAGAAGAATCAAAACCTTTAGGTTCTCTACCCCTAT
Organism: Pinus albicaulis; assembly: GCA_034641835.2. NCBI lineage: Eukaryota > Viridiplantae > Streptophyta > Pinopsida > Pinales > Pinaceae > Pinus > Pinus albicaulis. The sequence continues at coordinate 657,991,930 of CM076579.1, read as the reverse complement.
GCTTTAAATCATTCCAGACTTTGAAAGAAAATTTTCATCATAAAGATCTCTTAGCAGTTATTCAGGAAACCCCTGCTCAAGTTAACTCTCACCTAAATCAAGGAAAGTTGATTGAAGAGGAATTCAAATTTGAGATAGAAGATAAATCAAAACCCATAGGATATTTACCTTTATGCTGGGAGTCATTTGAGTTCATAAAATCAAATTGGCCTCCTAAGAATCCATCAGAGGAAACTCATGAATCCCATGTTTATTATCCCAAACATCAAGAAGAGTTGAGTGAGGATGAATTCATATCCGAAATAGAATATAAATCAAAACCTGTAGGATCTCTACCTTTATGCTGGGAGTCATTTGAGTTCATAAAATAAAATTGGCCTCCTAAGAATCCATCAAAGGAAACTCATGAATCCCATGTTTGTTATCCCAAACATCAAGAAGAGTTGAGTGGTGATGAATTCAGATCCGAAATAGAAGATAAATCAAAACCTGTAGGATCTCTACCTTTATGTTGGGAGTCATTTGAGTTCATACAAGCAAATTGGCCTCCTGAAAATCTTTCATAAAAAACTCCTAAATTACATGCTAACTATCCTCAACATCACAAAGAATTGGTTGAAAATTAAAACAAGCAAGAAATGAAAGAGAACCCACATGATATCTCTAAAGGCATAAGTGATGATTCATCATCTCTCATAGGTGAAGCCCAAAAAGACATTCATCCTTAAAATCATATTTCCCAAGAGGAAGAGGATTATTGTAGTTATATCCGAAGAGAAATGAAAATTCCTCCCTTTTTAACTAAAGAGGAAATAGATCAACTTATAAACATGCAGACAACATCTGAAACTTCATATAACCAAAACTTTTCTGATATTTCTCCTGTTAATCTTGCATATCATAAGTCAAAAAATAGATTTGTAAATCAATTTGAAGAAAATAAATCTGATAGTCCAATATGCATGGCTGGTGACATTACTTGTATTAATGATTCTCCAAGGTTTGATCAATATGTTGATGATGATGATTTCCAAAAAGGAGCTAACTTTGCAAAATACTCAGTTTTTTATTTTGGGAGGAAGCTCAGTTTCATAAACTCGAGGAAAGTAACCAAACAAAACATAGCAGCTATGACAGGGATGAGAAAAGCTCAAAAAATTTGGAAGCAAATGAAGGCTTGAAAATTGATGATCACAAGAAAGTTGCTGCTCTTCTTTCTCAAGAATATTTGTTGCCAAAGAGTATCCCTACCCATCAAAGTGATGACCTTCACAGAGTTTTCAGCCTGCTCTATCAAAACACATCAGCTTGGCAAGAGGACTACACTGTAATATATGATAAGTCTGACAGTTCAAGTAATCATGAGGGAGAGGAAGAGTTTATTTCCCAAGAAAGTCCCAAATATAGCCAAGTGGAAGAAAGAGTAGTCCTGAATAAAGCCTATATATCAAATCCTATACATCAGGTATTATTCCAAGATCTATTTGTTGTTTTCCTTGAGAAATATAAAGGAGTAGTGGGTTCTATCATGAACAAGTTGCTACCAAGAATGAGGAAAAACTTAAGCACTACTGTCCAAAAACAAGCCAAATGGAAGTGGCCTTTTCATTACTTCAGCATCATGAAAGAACTAAACCAAAGTCACCCATGTAATCATCTACTTGACTGGTTACATTGGAAAAGAGAGTTCGCCAAATAAATGTCTATTGTGTATAGATTAGATTAGGATAGATAGACAGCAGTGGAAAATAAGCTCAGCCTTGTGAGCATCTTTTCAGTTCTAGATTATTTGAAAAAAAAAGTGAAAAAGAAAAAAAATACAAAAACAATAAAAAGCAGAAAAAGAGGGCAGCTTCTAAAAGAAATGGTACAGCCCCATATCCAAAAATAGTCATGCTAAAAGCGAGCAAGTCTAAATGCCGCTACTAGTGCTCAAAAGTCTTGTTCATTTATCTGGCCTAATCATAACTGAACATGTTTTAAATTTATTTGCTGATAATTTAGTGAGAGAAGAGATAGTCAAATTGTGTAAGCTTGACTTGTTGACGCAACAAAACTGAATTTTGGACCCCTAAGGAGAGATGGTCAATCGTAGTCGTGACTCTGTCAAAATTTCCCTTTGTTTACCTCCACGTGGCTCTTTATTTTTTTAGGGATTTTATTTATCAAATTCGAGGAATTTGATAAATAAATATTATTGACTTCCTTTGTGATTTAAATTATATCTCTGAATTTTATATTCCTCCACCCCCCTACCATAAGGTTGTCAACCGGCGGGATTTTATTTTAATAGCCCAACACTTTATAGACAATTGACTTTGCAATAACCCGTGGCTCCGGGCCCCACCTATATATCAATGGTCCAATCAAGTTCACACCCCATACCTGGTTATCTTCTGCGCATCTATAGCAAGCAATCACCGTCTGATGGCCCCTTCCCAAATCAACGACATGTATGCATATCGCTCGGTGTCTTGATACGAAATTTAACGTGCGATGGCGCGCAACAACGGTGTTTTTCCGTGGGTCTCCCTCGCCACATGTCGACTCCTCTATGGAATCACTCCCCAACCAGGAAATACCGCTTACTCACCAAAAGCGATGCAATATGGGCAATCCGCCTTTGTAAATCCACTCATGATTTTTGAACAGTGACTAACCAAGGTTCATCCGACGTTGCGCGATCCTTTTGGGTCCTTAACTTAGGTCAGGGTTCCGATAGTAAAACGAAATTATCTCGTTGTGAAGCGGGATTATGTTACCATTAAACAGAGTTAAATGACCGTGGGTTTTCACAGACTTCTTTTATGAGTGGAGATTTATTCAACAGAGTCTGGTCGAACAACTTGAGGAAAATGATAGACAAAGATATGCAGAATCTATACAACAACTCAACTCAGTAATTATATGCACACAGAGTTCAATCACCTCACAATTAAACAATCTCTTCACAATCAAGGATTTGAAACAACTCTGAGGCCAATGCGTACAGAAATTATTTAACTGGAAGCAATTGTGAACACACAGATTCTATTTCAGAAATCTCTCTTCTCATCCACTCCCCTCCTCAATGCATCCGAGGAATACAACTTATATACATCAATATATGACTCTTTGGTTCCTCTGAGAGGACTGTTCTAGAATTCAAAGGTCTAATTACAACTTATTCAAATAACTGAACTGACAGATGGATCGAATCCAACTATTCGACTTCTATGGACTCTAACTAATCTAAATAAAAACAGTCAGCTGAGGTATCGACACCTAGCTGTTACAATTCAACGATTTAGAACCCTCCTAGCCACAACATGTGGAAAAACCTCCTACATTGCTGGCTAGTGTCTAATGCCCCTGCATCAGACTCCCAAAAGAAATATTCTTCATGGGCTCCTGTCCATGAGCTCTTCCACTGATCTGCCTATCTTCTGCAACATTCCTTCAGTCATCCAAGTGGCATCTTCCTCTGGCTTGTCCTTCCATTTGATTAAGTACTGAAAGTAATCTTTTCCTCTGGTCCTTTTGAACACTCTTTTGTCCAATATCTTCTCTGGTTGCAATGGTTGTGCTGGAGGTAGCTGCTCTTTCCACTCAATCTGTTCCTTGTCTGTTGATATTTCTCCTGCACCATCATCTTCATACTTGTAAAAATCTACAACATTAAAAATGGGAGATATTCCAACATCAGGAGGTAATTCAATCTCATAAGCATTTGCAGAAAACTTTCTAAGTATCTTGCATGGCCCAATTCTTTTTGAACTTCATTTTGTTATACTGCTTCCTTGGGAATCTATCCTTTCTCAAGTGTGCCAAAACCAAATCTCCTACTTCAAAATGAACTTATTTTCTGCTCAAGTCTGTTCTACTTTTGTATTTGATGTTGCTGCCTTGTAGTTGTTGTTTCACTTGTTCATGTATGTCCTGGATCTCTGAAGCAAATTCCTCACCATCTACACTCCTTAGCTCTGCCTTTCCCAGAATTCTTAACTCTGATATTCCTCTGGGGTGCATTCCATAAAAAATATGAAATGGAATCTTCCCTGTGCTCCTGTTTCGTGAGTCATTATATGCATATTCTGCCTGGGGAAAAATATGGTCCCACTATTTGGGATGCTCTCCTGCAAGACTTCTCAACAAATTTCCCAGACTCCTATTCACTACCTCAGTTTGTCCATCAGTCTGGGGATGATAAGCTGAGATGAAACTTCAGTTTGGTACCAGTCTCTTCCACAATGTCCTCCAAAAGTAACCCACAAATCTGGTGTCTCTGTCTAAAACAATACTCTTGGGCAACCCCTGCAATCTAACAACTTCTTTGAAAAACAAGTTAGCAACATGGGTGGCATCACTAGTTTTATAGCATGGAATAAAATTTTCCATTTTGGAGAATCTGTCCACTACAACAAAGACTACATCATTCCCTCTCTGAGTCTTGTGCAATCCTAGAACAAAATCCATACTCACCATGTCCCAAGGCATGTCTGGAATAGGCAAGGGAGTGTAGAATCCTGCATTCTGGCTCCTTCCTTTAGCATATTGACAGATTTTGCAATTCTTCACAAACTTATCCACTTGACTATCATCTTCCAGGTCGGGTAATAAGTGACTCGGTACACTCATAAGTCTTCGGGTACCAAAGTGTCCAGCAAGTCCACCACTATGCTTTTCTTTGATCAAGTTTTCGCTCATGGAACATTTTGGTACACACAGTTGGCTTCTTTTGAATAACAAGTCCTCCTGCAAGAAATAATCCAACCACTAGCTTCTATCTATTAAGATAGGGTTACAACATGCCTCAAATGCTTCCTTAAAATCTGAATCTGCTTTATACAATTCTTTGAGAAAATCAAACCCTACAACTTCAAAATTTGTTTCTTGAACAAGAATGTGCCTCCTACTCAAAGCATCAGCTACTTTATTTGCTTGGCCACTTATGTGTTTCAAAACAAAGTTAAAACCTTGCAGATACTCAACCCATTTGGCATGCTTATGATTCAACTTGGGCTGCTGTACAATATAATGCAAAGCATGATTGTCAGAATACAATACAAATTCCCTGGACATCAAATAATGTCTCCACTTTTTCAGTGCATGAACAATTGCATAGAATTCCTTCTCATAAAAGGAATACTTTCTTCTGGTGTCATTCAGCGTTTCACTGAAATATGCCATAGGCATATCATCCTGACTCAACACAGCTCCGATGGCTTCCCCACTGGCATCACACTTCACTTGAAATGGTTTAGTAAAATTAGGCAAAATCAAAACAGGCTTCTTAGTTATCTTTTTCTTTAAAAGTTTAAAGTTTCTTTCTGCTTCAACAGTCCACTTAAATGGTTGTTTTCTCTTCTTTATTGTCTCAATGATGGGTGCATTAATCTTATTGAAGTTTCTTATCGACTTTCTTGTAAAAACTAAGCAATCCCAATGGAAACTGCCTCAAAAACATTCCTGGGTGAAGACCACTCCACAATTGCCTTAACCTTTTCTGGGTCCATCTTCAATCCTTCTTCAGAAACAACAAAACCAAAATACACCAACTCTTCCTTCATGAATGAGAATTTCTTCAAATTTATCAACATTTTCTCTTGGTGTAGCTTCTTCAAGACATGATTAACATGCCTTAAATGTTCTTCTTTAGTTCTTCTGAAAACTAATATATCATGCAGATACACTATCACAAATTTACCAATCAATTCTTTCAATAATTCATTCATAAATCTCATAAAAGTGCTAGGTGCATTTGACAACCCAAAAGGCATTACCATCCATTCATACAGTCCTTCACTTATTTTAAAGGCATTTTTCCACTCATCACCCTCTCTTATTCTAATCTGATGGTATCCACTTTTTAAATATATCTTTGAGAAATATTTAACACCACTCAAACAGTCCATCAAATCCTCAACCCTGGGCAAAGGTAATTTGTACCTGATTGTGATATTATTGATTGCTCTGGAATCAGTACACATTCTCTAGCCTCCATATTTCTTTGGGCTCAATACTATTGGTACACATGGACTAGAATCGTGCTCTATTACACACATCAAAGTAAGTCGTTCTATAGGCTGCCTTGTTGTGAAATTTGAACTTCGGTTAAAATCTATCTGATGGATGATTTTTCTCACAGGTGGCAATTCATCAGGAAAATCATCCACAACAATATCACAATAATTGTCTAACATCTCTTGGATTTCAATTGGAAAATCAGAAATCTTTGTAGAAGTAAGCACCACTTTAGGTTTGTAGACTAAAGCAAAACTTACCTCTTCTTCTTTAATATTTTGTAGATACTCTTTCTTTGCTTTCATGTGAGGTCTTTGGATCAATCACTTTCTTCAGATGGTTCTCCTTCTTCTATGGAGTATCAATGTATGGTCTACCCCATCTTTGAAGAAGAACTTGTAAGTGTTCTTCTTTTCGCTCTGTACCCTCTTGCTCATCAAAACGCAAGGTCTGCAGGCGATGTATGGCACACATCCATGGGCATTACGTCACACATGACCTTATCACGTCACACATGACCTTGTCTTTTTATTTTTCCATTTGCAGCTCTATCTCTGCCCTTGTTCAGATACAACCAGGCGGTGCCCTTTATGCAACCGGGACACCCTGTAGGGGAGTTTGATGCTCCTTGTCTTGATTTCAACTTTTCTGTCATATAAAATAGGCTTGATTTACTGTTTCTTCCTTTTTTATCAATGACTAGGCGGCAACATTTCCCTTGGACTTTGCATATGCACCTAAACAAAGTATTCCTTTGTGCAGGCTCAGTGACCTCTTTGGATTGCTTCAACAGGACCTTATTTACCACCAAGGATTCTCTCCTCCCTGGAAGAATTTCTTCTTCAATTTCTGCCTCTTCTCCAGCCTGGGCAACAACAGCATTTCTTGGACCAGCACCCACATTCTCTGGACACTCATAGTGCTTATGTCCCACTTGCTGACATCTATAACACCTCAACTCTCTACCTCTGCCTCTGTCTCTGCCTCCTCTTCCTTTTCCTCTGTAAGAACCCCTTATTCCCCTTGCATCATCCTCTGTAGATGCATTCTGAGGTGAGCTACTGTTAGCTCCATCCCTGGGTGTAGTAGGCTTTCCTCTACCACCCTGACTTCCCTTTCCACGGAAAGTACCTCTCTTCTTGGAAGACTGTTTTCTCAGGAGTTTCTCCTCTGCTTTCAAGGCCATATGATAGGCCTCTTCCACCATCTTAGGAGATGGAATACCTATCTCATCTTGGATCTCCGGCTTGAGACCATTCAAATATCTAGCAATCTTCTCTGGTGTGTCTTGGAATTGCCCAGCCCTTATGCTTACTCTGTAGAATTCCTCTGTGTATTCTTTTACTGTCAGCAACCTCTGTCTCAGGTTCTGCATTTGCTTATACAATGTCAGCTGATAATCACTAGGCAAGAATTTACCTTTTAATTTAGCCATCATTCTGGTCCAGCTCTTGATAGGTTGCTTGCCAACTCTCCTCCTTTCTGCCTGCACTCCATCCCACCAAAGTGCAGCATGTCCCTTCAGCTTTGTCACTGCAAACTTGACCCTTTTATCTTCGCTTATTTCTTCATAATCGAAGCACTTGTTCATTTCATTAATCTAGTCTACTAGTTCTTCTGGATTCAGTCCCCCTACATAACTCGACACTTCAATTATGGGCTTAAATGCAGACCCCAGAACAATTCTAAGGAGCCTCATGTCAGGAGGAATTTCAACATTTTCTTCAACTTCTTTTGTTTCAGGTTCGCTGATGTCTTCAGGATCTCTGGTCTGTCTTTGCTCCACGGCATCCACTCTGGCTTCGAACCTCTACAAAATCTCCAACACCTCTGTGTTGGCAACAGGTCTCCTTCTGCCAGCACCTCTGCCAACTCGAATTTCCATGTCAGCTCTTCTGCAAAAACAACTTAGAAACAACGGCTCTCATACCACAAATGATGCAACAAAACTGAATTTTGGACCCCTAAGGAGAGATGGTCAATCGTAGTCATGACTCTGTCAACATTTCCCTTTGTTTAATTCCCAGTGGCTCTTTATTTTTTTTGGGAATTTATTTATCAAATTCGAGGAATTTGATAAATAAATATTATTGACTTCCTTTGTGATTTAAATTATATCTCCGAATTTTATATTCCTCCACCCCCCTACCATAAGGTTTTCAACCGGTGGGATTTTATTTTAATAGCCCAACACTTTATAGACAATTTAATTTGCAATAACCCGTGGCTCCAGGCCCCACCTATATATCAATGGTCCAATCAAGTTCACACCCCGTACCTAGTTATCTTCCACACATCTATAGCAAGCGATCACCGTCCGATGGCCCCTTCCCAAATCAACGGCATGTATGCATATCGCTCGGCATCCTGATACGAACTTTCACGCGTGATGGCGCACAACAACAGTGGTTTTCCGTGGGTCTACCTCGCCATGTGTCGACTCCTCTATGGAATCGCTCCCCAACCAGGAAATGCTGCTTACTCACCAAAAGCAGTGCAATATGGGCAATCCGCCTTTGTAAATCCACTCGTGGTTTTTGAACAGTGACTAACCAAGGTTCATCTGGGGTTGCGCGATCCTTTTGGGTACTTAACTCAGGTCAGGGTTCCGATAGTAAAACGAAATTATCTCGTTATGAAGCGGGATTATATTACCATTAAACAGAGTTAAATGACCATGGGTTTTCGCGGACTTCTTTTATGAGTGGAGATTTATTCAACAGAGTCTGGTCGAAAAACTTGAGGAAAATGATAGGCAGAGATATGCAGAATCTATACAACAACTCAACTCAGTAATTATATGTGCACAGAGTTCAATCACCTCACAATTAAAAAATCTCTTCAAAATCAAGGATTCGAAACAACTCTGAGGCCAATGCATATAGAAATTATTTAACTGGAAGCAATTGTGAACACACAGATTCTATTTCAGAAATCTCTCTTCTCATCCTCTCCCCTCCTCAATGCATCCGAGGAATACAACTTATATAAATCAATATATGACTCTTCGATTCCTCTGAGAGGACCGTTCTAGAATTCAAAGGTCTAATTACAACTTATTCAAATAACTGAACTGACAGACGGATCGAATCCAACTATTCGACTTCTACCAACCCTAACTAATCTAAATAAAAACAATCAGCTGAAGTATTGACACCTAGCTGTTACAATTCAAGGATTTCGAACACTCCTAGCCACAACATGTGGGAAAACCTCCTACATTGCTAGCTAGTGTCTAATGCCCCTGCATCACTTGTTTAAGAAAATATATTAGGAAAAGATACTGGTTCCACATGCTCAAAACAGAACCAAAGAGGAAAACAGGGATGAAATACAAACTGTGTATCCTAGCCCTGATTTTTCTAAATTTCATTTTTATGCAAAATAATATTTGTGTGCAGCTTGTCTTTCATGCCACAAGTACATGAAAAATCAGACTGTCTAATCCTAATTTGGTCATTTTTCAATTTCATGTTTTAGATTAGAGAATAAAATCTTGTCAAACAGCTTAACCTTGGCAGTCGATCTAGCATAGGTAGAGAAACAAAGGAGTTCATCAGCTTAATCTAAACTCCCGGCGGATATAAGTGTAGAACTAGATAGTGTCATTTTTCAAAAATATTATGCCAAAGGGTTGCCAGTCCAAATTCACCCTAAAGAAGAAAAAATGTTAGGAAATATAGTGGGGTAGGTATAAATATCATTGATGCTAATCATGCTGTCAATTTTCAGAAATAGCATCAAGGAAGAAAGAAATTTGCGCCAATGGATAAAGGCACTGGTCTTCAAAGAACTGAGATCTGAAATTCTGGACACCTCCTGAAAAAGAGCTGCCCTCCCCAAATGGAGCCACTGTTAGTCATCAGTATTTTTCACCTGTTGATGATGACTAGTTGTTAAGGCCAAGTTTTCTAGCAACTGATCTCCAATTTGTCAAATTTTCCAGCTAGAAAACACCCATAAACATTTTTTCCTTCCTACCTTTTTCAATCAGCCCATGATGAGATAAAATCTAATTGTCAAGCCCTATACAGCCTCAGTCATACAAACTTTTCCATTAGCTCCAAAGAGAATACTCCAAATCTGTCCAAAAATTCTCCCCTAAGTTAGGTAGTGGTGCTTTAGGCGATTTTCCCTTGGCAAACTATCCTGAAGCCAAAAGAACCTCTATATAATATCAACCAGTCCTATATGACCTTCCTATTCTACAAATAAATCTTGATTACACCCATAGATCGTGCCACTAACATGCCTTGAGGTCTAAACAATACATATGCCATAGGTCAAGCTGATATTAGGTGGATGTACAATGTTTCAATGTCTTTTTGAAAGAGCAGAAGTGTACTAGTGTTCCAGAAGACAGTATTAAACTTAACATGAGAAGACAGCTACTTCTCATGTGGTTTTGAGCCTGGACTGCAAGTACTGAACATAGATTTATTTCAATAAGCTCCTGTAAACACAGTCAAAAGGTTAGTGACTTATGAATAACAAGTAATATTCTACAGATACTGGCCAAGTTGCTTCTGATGTCTAAAGATGCATAAAGGTATGTTAACAGTAGGATTACATGTCTCAGAGTAATGCCCTACATGGCATTTTTTTCAATTTGTCACTTTTATTTGCTTAACTATGAATAGGAAGTGAAAGGAGAGGTGGCACTACTTGAAAGCAGATGAGATGGCATCATTGACTAAGAAAACCTCCTCCAAACATGAGCAGAGGGTTAGGTCACCTATTGTAAAACCTCCTTCATTTTACAAGCAGAGGGTTTGGCATTGTGATAAAGGCCTCCTTCATCTAATAAGTAGAGGGCCAGGAACATAGGTATGACCTCATTTAAAGGGCACAAGGCTAAAAATGATGCAAACTGCCTAAAAAACTTGTTTAACACCTTGTCTCCAATAGATTCAAAACCACTAACATAGCAGTGGTGTTTCAAAGATTGAATATAGGTTTCACTGATTGAAAAGTAGGTTTTAAGTGCAGTGGGAAAGCAACTGAAGGCTTATGAATAGAAAAATTGTGTTAAAAACAGAGGGAAATCAGTGATGTTTTAAAAGGTGCTTACATGAGTTTCACTGTTAAAACACAAAATTGAAATATAGTGTGAGACTAATTGGATGATTATGAATGGAGAAAGATTGTTAAGAAGTAGCCAAGGAGTGATGTGTTGATGATTCAAAGAAACTTTGCTCTTCCTGTCCATGAAGATCTTTTTCAAAAAACTCATCAAAATGGGCAAGAAGGTAACCTAAGCCTAGCTTCTGAAGGAGGCTTTGCAAATAGACACATAGGTTCATCAATGTGTAAGAAAGGATATCACATGTGTTTCAAGTTTAGGAACAACACTCAAAGCAAATGGAGCATGCCACTGTCACAAACAAAGGCATGTTCCTTGTGAAAACATGTAAAAATACCTTGATGTTGCATTTGATTGTAGGAGGGGTTTTTAAAGGAGTTCCTTTTGATAAACAGATGATGGTAAAACCTAGGTGAATGCAACTAAGCTTCACCCACAGTAAAAGAGAAATGTCATGCAAAAGATGCATCTACAATCATTTATTTTTCTTTGAGCAAGGTTTTTCTTTTAAAAAGTCAGCAATAGGCAGAAGTCACAGAGTTTCTTCTTTAATAAGAAATAGTGAAAAGGCAGTAGAAGGGGTTTGTAGCTTCTTAAAAATGCCTTTTTACTTCAACGAGAACCATCACTATGTTACCTTTAAAAATTCAACCGCAACATCTTGTCAAAGGAATTGTTCAAAGATGAGTCTTTATAACTTTTGAAAATGATAAAATTGCAAAGGAAATGGCTCATGTTTTGACAAAACAAAAAGTCTTTTCAAACACATAAACCCTCTAAAGCATTATATGAAAACGTTTGATTTTTTCTTTCATATAAGAAGTGGGAAGACCATTTTGAAGCTCATGTTGCAAATTTAAAACTCACCAAGTGCTCCCCTAGCTGTTCCCCAGACAGAGCAAGAAGTTTTGAGCCATTTGCAGAGTGTTTTGAGGCTTAAAGCCTGTGTTGCATGCCTGGAAAAGTGTGTGGCGCGTTTAGCAAAGAAAATACAAAGGTTTTAAACTGTGGTGCGGTGTGCCTGTAGTGGCGCGTGGTGAGCCTGTGCGCGCGGTCAACCTTTGCCCGAAGGCCGACCCGACTCCTCTACACAGCGCGGCGCTCTTCCATCTGAACGTGCCGCTTGCTCATAAGGCCATCGAAAAGCATCTTTGGAGCTGCCAAATGATCAAAAAGGGCCCGTGACAAGATTGCAAGGTATTCTCCATTGCTCCTTACTAGTTTCTGAAAATCTGAAAGGGGTGACAAGGTTATTTTCACAAGACAAAAAAAGTGGTTGGAGGGTAAGGTGTTTGAGAAAAATCCAAGGTTTTTTGTTTCCATGATTGCCCAAGATTAGTATAGTGAAAGGTGGTGTGTTTGTATCAGTTTCAAAAGGCCTAAAACTACCTTCAAGAACAGTGATAAACCATAACACTAATTGCAAGGCAAAAACACAGTGGTATAGGTTTTCAAGTTGCTGTAAGGTGTCCTAACAGTGATAAAACAAAATTAACCTCTGTCTGCAAAATCTAAGGTGAAAGCACCGTTTGTAAGGTGAACATAGTGTTTGTAAGGTGAAAACAATGGTCCTGGTCTAAATCCTTGTCATTTTCAAAAAGTCCTCTCTGTGTGATGAAACAGCGAAATCTATGCAGCCTCCATTGTTCCATAAAACAGAGTGTGGTGAGAGATTTTTCAAGGTCAGTTGAGGGTGTTTTTTGTCTACCTCTATAAAAACAGTGAATAGCAAAAGAGTGTTGTTTGGGGAAGGGTGATTTTTTTTTTGTCTAGACACAAGTAGATCCTTGTTCTAACAAGAAAACACAGATACCTCTTTTCAATACCTTGCCCAAACACAATAATAAGTTGAATGTGTGCTTTTTATTTTGACAAATACTTGTTGATTGGCATCAAAGTGGACAAATAGTGACTAACAAGGAGGACATAGGTGTGTTTGAGAAAAACATCTCAAGAGCCATTTGAGATAGCTTGGTTTTGCAAAGAACATTAAAAAAAAAATGCCTCCCAGGCAAGATAGTAGGAGTGGCCTTCACAGGAGGTTTGAGCCTATTTCCACTAAAGAGGTAAATGCTCATCCATCAATCCTGTTTAACTTCCATGAGGTTGGGTGTCTAGATTTTTGTCAAAGGGTGCAGGAGGTGAAAAGCTATTCCCCTTTGACACATCTTTGTGCTTTGAGATTTCAAGAGAAGCATTTTCAGTCGGTAGGCTTAGATTTCAAATTCTCTCCAAGGTCCATTTCCAAGGCCACCAAAATCCCTTATGTTGGAGAGAAGTGGTTTAAATAAAGCCACCTAGACTCAGAACAATACAAGCCTTTTCTGAAGCCTGAGAATAGAGATTCATGTCCATCCATTTTCCCTTCTCGTATCTATTGACTAGTTATGCCCCCCTCATGAAGATAATCATGAAATAATTCACTTGCGAGGGAAGATTCTCTCGAGTCTATGCTTATCATGTCTAATTTCTCATGCATTTCACAAGAGCCAAATTGTTAAATATCCCTTTCTTCCTACATAGGAGTATTGAGAAAATGGCCTCCACTGTTCAGAGAAAGCCTCCTTCTCAGCAGACAGCCTGCCTCTTCCATCACTCCCTCATCAAGGTTATCATTCTTCATCAGCTTGAGAAGAAATAAATCTCTTGGGATACTTTCATTACACATCTGGATTTCGCCACTGTCCCTTCATTTCATACATCTTTTTCACCTTTCACTCACCACCCTTCGCCTTCTTCAAGCAATCCCATTCCCAAGAAGCTCAAATTTCCCATTGAACAAGAAAAATAGCATGATGAGGAAGAAGAGCATGAGCAAGAGGAGGAATATGATGATGAGCAGCATCATGATGAAACAAGGTAGCAAGGGGAAGAAGAGCACAGTGAGGCAGAGCAGCATGATGAAGAAGGGGATGATGAAGATGAAGACGATGATGAGCATGAAGATGATGATGAGCCACATGATGATGAACAATAGCAAGATAAAGAAGGGAAACATGATGAACAGGTGCAACACAGTGAGGAAAGGCTGCCACATGATGATGAACAACAACCTCATGAAAAATAATAGCAGCATGATGAAGAGGTGCAACACAGTGAGGAGGGCATCCCTAAAAAATAAATTCAAGAGGATAGTCAAGGAATCCATGAAGAAACTCAAGACGGTGGTAAGAATGATGAGGAAAGTAACAAGGGTAGAGAACCAATAGAGCATGTGCTATCTTCCTCTCCTAGGAAAGGGGCCATGCTCTCTTCTCCAAAAGTGGCCAAGCCCGAACATCAAAGAAAAGGGTGCCTAAAAATGTAACTCCAAACATTACTAGGGCCCTCTGAAGCAAGGGGAAATTGCCCAAGAAGCCCATTGTCTAATTTCCTAAGAGGAGGAAGACTAAAAGAGCCACCCAAAGCAAGGGGAAGGAGAAAGAAGAAAGCAGCCATGAAAAGGAAAGGGAATTCGACATCATTCAAATCCAAAGTGATGATAGCGACAATGAAGCCCATATCCTAGAAAATATCTTGAGCAATAGAGAAAACCAAATTGATTTTTTGAGGACTGATCTAGAGAGGGCTAGAAACTTCAATCACTTTTTTCAAATTCAAAACAAACAAATGAGTGTCCATATGGCGGTATATGAGACACGGGCCAACAAATACAAAAAAGAGGCTTCCAAAGCACAAGTGAGACTGAAAGAACTCATGGGTGAGTTCGATGAGAGCGAAGATGAATATCAACCCAAAAGAAAGAGGCCAAGAACCATGGAGCTCAAAAGAGCCCTTGAGAAACAAAAGGAAGAAGAAGCTGCCCTTCTCCAATCTACCCCTCTCACTAAATTGTTCACACAAGAGATAGAGAACAATCGAGAAGCATGGATTGAGAGGCTTAATGATCACTTGGAAAAGAAGTTGGAGAAGGAAAATAGAGACTTGGACCTTCAACGGAGGATGACCGGGCATTATAAGAAGCTAAATCAGTTTGCTCGGCGGAAATTGAAGGCCGCACAAGAAACTCTTAAGGAGGCTCAAAAGAGGCGCCGAGCACCAAAATTGAGGAAAGACACCTCAAAGCTCCAAATTTTGGCCTCATCCTCACAACATGTTTCTGAAAACTCCTGATGGTCATGCTCGCCGAAATTGGGAGAAATTCGACATATTTTGGTTTTTTGTCATTTTTTGGGTTTTTGTCTAAAACTCATGGGCATCACCATTTCAGTTTGGGGCATCCTCAAAGGATTAAAATGGTATCATTGGATGCCATAATTTCAGGGGCATATACTCAGTGATTTTTATATCAATTGAAGATCATTGTCGCCACCAAAATGGTGAAAAACACTCGCTTTTTCTACACTCTGCCCCGTTTATCAGCACGGCCTATTTTTTGGGTTTTTACAGACAGCTCAGTTTTTGGATAAATTTCATTGGTCATTTTGGAGAAAAATAAACATTTTCAGAAAATATACATTCATATCTTTCTAACGAGCTCTCACGAGCCTCATTTCGACATCAGGAAGGCCTCCAAAAGTTGCCGGCAAGTCAGAGGACTTTCTGCTGATGTATTTCTCAAGTATTTTTGAGAAAAATGTACCTTTCAAAAGTGACTTTTCCTCATGTGTGTTTAGCTATTTTTGTGCGTGGTTAGTTAGGAAAAGTCAATTTATTTTCCTTTTTTAGCATTTTTGATATATTTTATTAGATATTTTGTGCCTTGGGCTTTGCAAAGCCTCAAGGAAAAAATTAGATATTTTGGATAGGCAAATGAGATTGCAAGTTGAACTAGGAGGTTTTCCCTCATATTGGCCTATATATTCCAAAGGCTTTCATTGTAAACCGGGCTGAACTTGATGAATAGAAGAAATATATGGTTATACAAGCCTGGAATAAACACTTGTCTCATGTATTTGGAAAGTTTCTTGAATGCTTTTGGATGATGAAAGAGGACTGTTGTTCGATTCCATGACTTGGTAGAATGGTATAGTGTCTCTCTCTCTGTTTTGTTTCTTAGTTTTCATTCATAATTACATGTTCTTGCTTGCTATAAGATATTAGAGAATATATTTGAGACATGCCCTTGGAAGCACCTCAAATTTCCTATTTCTTTATAGCTTCTATGTTTTCTTCATTCTTAATCATATTAAAGAATCCTTGATTGCTCTTTAATAACTGAAGAATATTGTTTGATTATTTCATTTATGGTTTTACGCATGCTAAGTATGATTCACGGTATGCACTGCTTACTCATGGATAGCCATAGCTCCATCTATGAAACCTCTCTTTGATTGATTAGATTGTCATTTGTTGAAACAAGGAGGTCTTGTACTGATCTTTCCCTTTGCCTAAAACTATGCAATCTTGTTTTCAAAATGCCTAATAGCTTGAAATACTATGTTTAGGCATTCCTTCATAGTGATTTGATTTGTTTTTTTTTCTTAAATGTATTTCCCCAAATTCTGATAGCCATTTCCTAAAGTTAAAGAGTCATATATCTCTATGCATGGCTTGAATGTTTATTTTTATGCATTGATCAGTTTATAGTTACATTTCTCATGATTAAAGGTTAGCCCTACCATGTTTATGTCAGCCATTAAACTATTTATTCTTGAAATCCTTTGTTATTCACAAATTTAGTGTCTATCTCACTCCATTTTACCCAAAGATCCATTTTACCTTGAATCAAATCGGCCCTTCCGCAACCTTGTATTACCATCTGAAAGCTTTCTTAACCTTTTCGACCGCATAGCCCAGTTGATCTGACATCTTTTTTACCCATCTTAGTCTTTGATCAGTTCATCTCTCACAACCTAAAAACCAAAAACCTACTTCATAATTAGCCTAAAATCAAGAACACAAGAAGCAAACACACAAATATCCCTTACACAAATAGAGAGAGCCCTCTCTGAGTCCAGGAAGGCTAGGTCCTTGGGCTCCAAAGACTGGTTTGATGTTACACTGTCATTTGGCTTGCCAATCAGCCAAATCACGGGACCCTAACAATTCTTATGGTTGCAAGAGTGCTTCTAATTTGAGAAATTTCCCCATCTTTCCCTCTATGTAATAGTGGATCACCTATTATCATGGCAGCGTTGTGATCCTTCCTCTGTTCTTCTTCTCCTACCTTCTGCAAGTCATCACAGTCTAAGGTGCTTCTTTTAGATGTAGTTAACTCATGAACACCCAACATCTCCTTGGTGTCAAGAGTCTTGATCACAAAGGACTGATCTGTCATAGTGTGTGTTCCCAAAATTGTATGCAATGTTGGAACACATTCCCGCCATTATTTTGCCTCATTGTCTATAGACACATGCTGCTCATTATCTCCATGTGTATAATCCTTGGGGGCTTCTTGCAAAGATACAAGAGTCCTCCTAGTGGAAGCAATTGCTTCACCTCCATCTCCAAATAAACTTAGATCTCCTCCTGTTGTCACAGCACTGGAGGATCTTTCTGTATCTTCTTCTTCATTCTCCTCATCAATAGAGAATGCCTCATCATTAAGAGATCCTTTCTCTTGATCTCTTATTGAAAAAGAAACCCTCATGTCCTCTTCTTGAGAAGAATTTTCTTGCTGAAATGGGGCCTTTCCCTTGGAAAATCATGTAGCAGATCTTTAACCCCTTCAACAATGTTCTAGAATGGATTTATATTCATGCATCCTTCCATCTCATGCAAAGGTTCTGAATTCTTGGGCTTAGTTTGCTCACCCAAAGAGATTTCAGATGGCTTAGAATCAAATGTTTTCACTAACCTCCTAGTGAACTTTGCATAAGTAGAGATGTTTACATTTTTCAATGAAGAAGATTCAAATAACCACCAGGCATAAGCCTTACCTTGGAGGTGTAGCGTTGCTACTCTTATGGCTTCTTCTTCTTAAACTTGATGCAACTGGAAATATGTGTCTAGATCCTTTACCCAAGACTTGGCTGAGCTCTTAGATTATCCATCAAATGTAGGTAGAAAGGTTCTACCCAAGGTGTGTTGCATGCACCCTCTTCTTCTCTTGTATATGTTGGATCTTCTCTCTTCTTTAAGTTAACAAAACTCTAGGAATATTAGATTCTCTTTGAATATTTTACATTGAGATTCATATTCTTGGAGATAGTCACCAAGAGTCTCCTCTTTTGGTGTCTCCCCTTCTCTTTCTCCTCTTGCTAGGAATGTAGGCATGCTACAATGTTGTACATCTGGTTGTGTGGCTGAATGATCACACACATAAGATGAAGAACTGGGGCTTTCTTCATGTGCAAATATCTGCAAAGGATCTGCAAGTATTTCATTCCTCATTCCCCTGATTTCACTTTTTGTCTCATGCATAGTTGGGAACAGAGTTTTTGAGAACTCTTTCCCTTTCATTCTTCCAGATAAAGGGGTTTTACCCTTGTCTTCTTTGTCTTTTGTGTAATCAATATTCTTCTTCTGTATTTTCTCTCTTTGAAAATACATATTGGCTTCTCATTAAGCACAAGCTGTGCCAATATGATTGCTTTGATACCACTGTAATGTTCCAAAATGGGATTGCAGCAATATGTAAACAATATTGCAGCAAAATAACGCAATTCATCCAAGTAAGAGCAAGAGGCCAATATGGAGGCTCAATATTTACATATACATCAACAAATCAAATTTACAATGAGGCCCATACAATGTATAACAGGAAATAGAAGACTTAAATAGAAGAAAACCCTCAAAAGAGGTGCTGCAATCACATGTATTCACTGAAAAAGGCTTGACAGCGTTACTTTATAGAGAATACAGGTGAATATTACACTTTAGATCTAGAGTATATAAGTGCATGAAACACCAGATATATGATAGATCCATACACTATAGAGGCTCCTCTTTCAATCCCCCTTGGGGTTTTGAGAAAAACACCATGTACTTGAAGTAGATCTAAGATATAAGTTACAGATCTGTAGAAATATGTTGTGATTCAGGAATGTACAGTAGTATGTAGATCAGATCTGATATGAACATGAATTAGATCTTCTCCAATAGATCTCAAAATTTTATGGGTAGATCCCCAACACTTGAAGCCCAGCTCCCCAAATGGTATGATAAAACTCCCTGCAACAGTACCTACAGGAAAAACGCAGATCTGTAAGGAAAACCGCATTGTAGGATTTAGTACATGTTTGTCCTGATGCAAATATCTGAAAATGCAACTCCAAAGGTCCAATACACTCTTGCTAATGGGATAGAAGACTTTCCCACTGAAAAGAGGCACTAGAATGGCCTAGATCTGAGTAGATCTAGACTCCAATTGCCGTAGTTTACAAAGACAACCAAACCCTCAACAAGATCTACGTTGTAGTTGGAAGAAGAGCTTAGCCAAATTCCTGATAGTGGATAAGAAATGCAAGACTCCTCCAAGAGCTACTCAAGGAAGGAGGTGGGATTCCCGATCAAGAATACCCAGTGCTAAACAACACTATTCTCTACTAAACAGCCAAGAGAATAAGAAATGTCTAAACAGACAAATTCTTCATAAATCTGATATCAATCAACAACCTTCTCATGCTTCCATCCTCTTCCTTTTATAATTTGAGAGCTTACAAACCCTAAACCACCTTCATTGAAATGGCTCCTTTCATATGAATCATCTCCATTTAAAACTGTGTTGTGCATCATTGATGGCCACTCCTCCAAGACAGCGTTGTTGATTTGGTCATGGTTGACCCAGTCAAAAGTTTCAGCCCCTTTCACACCTAAGGGTGATCATTTACATAGCTCAGATTTAGCTTTGTTCACATGTGGAATTGATTTATTTACTACTTTCGGATTTTTATGATCCTCCTTTACAATTTATTCATAAAATAGAAAAACAAAGCAAAATTGAATATTCCCATTATCTTAGGACTAATTGGGAATATTACACCTCCAAATAGGCTAAACACATACCCACTTGTAGATCTTCTTTGGTCCAGATCTCCTGCCCAGTCTACATCAACAAAACCACGAATGTCCAACACTCTTTCCAATCGTGGTCTTCCCTGGTAGCACAAGCCATAATCACTAGTGCCACACAAATATTTGAAAACCAGCTTCATTGTTGTCCAATGCTCCTTCCCTGGGTTTGACATAAACCTACTCAATACTCCCACTGCATGTGCAATGTCTGGTCTAGTACAGATCATTGCATACATCAAGCTACGCACTGCACCTACATATGGAACATGGGACATATCCTCCTCCTCTTATTGTGTCTTGGGACATTGTTCAGCAGACAGCTTTGTACCTACAGGAATCGGAACATTCACCGGTTTACTATCCTGCATATTGAACCTATGCAATATAGTCTCAACATACTTCCTCTGGTTTAACCAGAGCTTCCTCTTTGCCTGATCTCCCTTAATTTCCATGCCCAAAATATAGTTTGTAGCACCAATATCCTTCATGTCGAATTTGGAGAATAGTTGGGTCTTCAAATCTTGGATAATTTCTTTGTCATTTCCAATCAACAACATATCATCCACATAAAAGACCAAATAAATAAAATGGTCACCATTTAATTTAAAATAAACATGGTGATCCTCCTTGCTTCTGGTGAAGCCAAGTCCCCATATATAGGTAACAAATTTCTGATACCACACCCTTGGTGATTGTTTTAACCCATACAGAGACTTCTTTAACCTGCATACCAGTTCTTTCTTCCCCTTCACCATAAATCCTTTAGGTTGTTTCATGTATATTTCCTCTTCCATATCCCCATGAAGAAATTTTGTCTTCACATCCATATGTTCTACCTCAAAATCAAATGCAGCAGCAACAGATAAAAGTAATCTAATAGAAGTAAATTTGGCAACAGGAGAAAAAAATATCACCAAAATCAATTCTCGGCACCTAGGAATAACCTTTTGCTACCATCCTAGCTTTGTATTTCTCCACCTTTCCTTCTACATTCATCTTCTTCTTAAACACCCATTTTCTCCCGATGGGCTTCCTTCCAGTCGGCAACTCCACCAGATCCCATGCCTCATTTTTATGCAAGCATTCCATTTCATCAACCATGGCCTCCTTCCAGAGTTTTCCATCCTCTAAATATACAGCATCCCTGATGATTCTGGAATCATCATCAGTTATAGTTAAAGAAAAAATTGAATAGAAATCAGATGGACTATACCTTTCTGGTTGTCTTCTTTCCCGAAATGATCTTCTCACAGCTGGAGTTTGTGGCTGTTCCTCTTTTGAGTCTTCTTCTGTTGTAGAGTATGATTCATCCTCCTTTAACTCAAACTCTATATTTTCATGTTCCTTTGGTTGGAATTCATGTTTAACAACATCTTTCACCTCTCTAAACACCACATCTTAGTTGTACACAACCTTCCTTGTTTTCGGGTTCCAAAGCTTGTAACTGTTTAAACCATCCTTATACCCAATAAAGATGCACCTTTCAGATTTATTATACAACTTGCTCCTTTTCTCCTTTGGAACATGTACATATGCATCATATCCAAATACCCTCATATGTGAAAGAGAGGGTTTCTTACCATTCCATGCCTCATGTGGAGTCTTATCCTCCAACGTTGATGAAGGTGATATGTTAACTAAGTAACATGCAGTCTCCACTACCTCTACCTAGAATTCTTGTCCTAACCCAGTACCACTGAGCATGCTTCTTGCCTTTTCCATCAGCGTTCTGTTCATTCTTTCTGCAACTCCATTTTTCTGAGGTGTGTATGTAGTAGTATTCGGCCGTACTATACCACACTTCTTGCAGAACTCCCCACCATTATCCATCCTCAGCACCTTTATCTTCTTCTCTATCTGGTTTTCCACTAGAGCCTTAAATTATTTAAATCTGTAAAATACTTCATATTTATTCCTCAAGAAATATATCCATGTATTCCTTGAGAAGTCATCTATGAATGAAACATAGTACACAGACTTACCCAGTGATGGAACCGACACAGGTCCAACCACATCACTATGCACAAGCTCTAATATCTTGTTTTCCTTCTTAGCACCAGAAGGAAAACTGACCTGATTCTACTTCCCATATACACAATGTTCACAGAAATAGAAATATAGAGAGCTATTAGACATACCTTCTACCATACCATTTCCATGCAGTATCTGAAGGCCCTTCTCTCTAATATTTCCAAGCCTTTGATGCCATAGCATGGTCTTTTCTCCAGAGACCGCTAGGCTTTCTACTCCACTTTCAAGAACCAAAAAGCTGTTGCACACATCAATAATAGTGTTTCCCTGAAGCTTGTACAGAGTTCCAATCTGAACTTCTTGCATTAATACCAGTGCTCCCCAAACCATCTTACAGGCATCTTTCTCAAACACTGTTTTTACACCTGCATCATCCATATTGCTTACAGAAATAAGATTTCTGGCCAATGTAGGAATGTGCAGAACACCAGGAAGTGTTCTAATCCTTCCACCTTGCAACTTCAGCTTGACTTTTCCATGTCTAACGATTCTCGCCTTCCTATCATCACCTAAGAAGACACCACTGCCATCATATTTCTCATACTCGTAGAACCACTCCCTATGAGGAGTGAAGTGAAAGGATGCACTTGATTCAATCAACCATGACTCACGATCTACAAGTGTATTTGAAGAAGAATCCAAATACACATCCCCACATTCATCTGAGGTAGTTTTTGCCTCTACAGAAGGAGCATCATCAGATCCCTTTCCTTTCTCAGGAGCTTTAGATCTGCATTCCTTTTTGTATTGCTCTTCCTTTCCACATTTCCAGGACACATTTATAAACTTTCCAGGAGATTTAGATCTCCCACTGGAAACCTTATTCTTATTTCTGTTCTGGGACCTTCCTCGTACAGATAAGGCATCTCCATTTTGACCCTCCATATTTCTTCGTCTCATTTCCTCCGATAGCAAGGCTAAGACAATGTCATCAAAATTCAAGGTAGTTGTATTGCTACCTATTGCAATAACTAGACTATCCCACAAGTCTAGTAGAGAACACAACAAACTGATGCACTTATCTTCATCTAAGATTTTAATATCAACAAATGACAGCTGACTTACCACAGTATTGAAGGCGTTAAAATGCTCTGTCACCAATTCTCCATCCTTCATCCTTAGGTTATACAGCTTTTTCCATAGGAACAATTTATTCACCAGAGAGTTAGATTGGTACAAAGTCCCAAGTTTGTCCCACAAATTCTTCTTCGTAGCTTCCCCAAATATATTCAACAATACCAAATCTGAGACACACAACAGTATTGTGCTCTTCGCTTGCCGATCCAACTTCTTCCAGTCTTCATCTGACATTACCATTGGTTTAGTATCTAGATCTACCGCGATCCATTGGTCTTTATCCACTAGTAGATCCTCCATCTTGAGCTTCCACAACTCAAAAATATGACCATTACATTTCTCAATCTTGATCTTTCCACTTCTCGCCATCTTCTTTCACTGCAAGAATTGATCCCACAAATATCCCACTGAATAGGGTCTACCACAAGCCCGAGAAAAAAACCCTTAGCAGCAAAGGCATCCTCTTGAAGCCAAAACAACTCTGATACCAAATGTAGGTTTTAACCTTGTACAAAAATTATCTGCAAACGAATCTTAAAAACATAAAATAAACAATAGTGAGAGCATAAAACATAAAACAGATATACACAGATATTTTCCCCTGGATCCTAAATCAGGACGACCAGCTTGATTTTTCATTATATTCCTTTTAGTGTTACAACACATATATATACATGCTGAAGCATACATAAACCCCAATCCATTAACCTTGGATTAGAACATAACCGTAGTTCTCTTGACCAGATCTACAAAATACCAGGGGCAAAAAACCATCATGCCCCAAAACCATGTGCAAACTCATGCACAAAACCATGGGCGGGTCCGCCCACCGAAAAATAAGGACCAAAAAAAATTTCCCGGGGCGCTGCCACCCCCCCTTTGACCCCCCCACACGTGACTAGTCATGGAAAGAATATAACACATACCTAAAAATTAGCTCATATCTCTTCATATCGTCCTCAATCTAATGGGAAAACTAGGATAGTGAACAAATGTTTGGAAGGATATCTTCATTTCTTTTTATTTGATAAATAAACACAATGGGTCAAGTGGTTACGTATAGATGAGTGGTGGTATAACACTTCCTTCCATACTGTAGTAAAAATGACCCCATTTATGGCACTTTGTGGGTATCATCCACCCTCCATCACATCATCGTTAAGAGAAAATTCTAAGGTTCAAGCAGTGGAAGATCACATCAAGCATCAACAACAAGTTCTCCAACTCTTAAAGGATAACCTCACCTTGGCACAGAATTGAATGAAACAACAGGAAGATCAACATCGCAGCGAAATAAGTTTTGATATAGGTGACTGGTTATTTTTATGGCTACAACCATACAAAAAAATGTCCCTCAAGCAAGCTAAGAAGGATAATAAATTATCACCAAAGTATTATGGTCCTTACAAAGTGTTGCAAAACATTGGTACTGTGGCATACAAATTGGAGCTTCCGACATCATCCCGAGTGCACCAAGTTTTCCATTTTTCATGCTTAAATAAGGTTATAGGTAACAAGCTCCCAGTTCAAACAATATTGCTAGAACTTGACGAAGAAGAAGAAATCATATTGGAACCTAAAGTAGCCATAGAAAAAAGAACTCGAAAGCTACGAAATCGATCAATTTATAGTATCTCATCAAGTGGAATAACTCACCGGCTGAATATTCGACATGGGAGGATGAGAATTTTATAAATAAGCATCCATCACTACTCAAGTGTTGAGGACAACACTTTTTTGAAGGATATGGGCATGCTAGGTCCCTATAATACTAGTGTATCCCCCTGTTTTTATTGTTAGTGTAGCCCCCTTATTGTTATTTTTGTGCCCATGTAGTCCCCATATTTTTATTATTTTTCCCCATAGAATCCAACTATTGTTATTTTCATGCCCTTAGATTGTTATTATTATGTCAGTTGTAATATCCCAAAAGGGAGAATGTAGTAATAGTGAAACAAAATATAAGAACTGCAAATAAGTAAACAATAAATCTAAAGAAAACATCAGAATATACAAGGAAGCTGAGCCATTTTATTATATGGAGATGATTCAGTTACACAATGTACAAGATATGAGTAGATCTAGCCAAAAAGATGGCCTAGAATCACCCTGCAATGATGTTGCAACTAGCACTGCGTAACTAGTGGGCTTAAAGGAAGCAATACTGCGTTGTCCCTTCTGCTATTGATATACATGAAATTGCTGCTAAATTAAATGCAGATATAGGGAGCTCGAGAGATCTGATGATGCCAAGATTCAAGATCTGGCCAATGTTATGGGAACCCAAGATAACCCAGAAAGGATTTTCCAGATCTACAACTTTGGAAAATCACCCTCCTAGGGTTTGAGCCTTACACTGATGGGTTATACAGATCTGAATCTAGATCTGATCCAAAGATGGCTGTAATATTTCATACAAACAGATATGATCTTTGAGGGTTGATCCCTCCTTCAGATCTACAAGCTAGGAGCTTGAGATCTTGTCTCCTCTTCTTCCTCCTTCAAGTTGTAGCAACTGAATATGCAGCTACTACAGAAAATGTGTTGTACAATAGGGAGAGGCTTTATGCCTGCTGAAATATGCTACAATAGACTCTAGGCTGATGGAAATAGTGATGGAAAAGTGAGGGGATGATCCCTCACAGGATTACTTGCTGAAATACTAGTAACTTCCTTCCTCCTTTGGATGTGTAATGATGGACTGCGCAATCCTTGAAGGGAATATTGCTGATAGGAGGTAAATAATTTTTGGCCTGATTCAAAATCTGAAATGAAGCCCTAGGAATGTTGATATTCAAGTCCAAGGTGATAGGAATAATCCTACACCAGTTCTCTAGTTTAAATACTAAAGACAACCTCCACCTCCAAACTAATCTTCAGAAATTGCGTAATTCCTGAAGGTAGGTGTTCTACAGATGATGGGGAAAATAGGTGGCACCAATGCCTAATGTGGAATGAAGTACAACCCTCTTCCCTAGAGATCACTGAAAGAAAGAGGAGGGATTCCCGACCAGGAACACCCTATGCTAAACAACACTTGCAATCTTAGCTAAACAACCAAAGAAAGCATGGAATGTCACATCACAATTCTAGATCTAAATAGACCTAAAAATCTATAATCAATAGCCTTTTTCATTGTTTCCTTCATATCCTTTATATAGTTTATGAGGCTTCCCATGCCTTGGCCCACCTCTAAACTGCGTTGTACATGTGGACATAATCCTCCATGTTTGACTGTGTTGTCTTTCCAAGTCCTCCATCATGTATAGATGCAATGTACACCATCTCCATCATGTGTGCATTAATTGCACCACTTCCTCTATCACTTCATCATGAATGCTCTATGATATTTCATTAGATGCCTTCCATGATCTCAGTTGACTGCTTCAACCTCCATGATCTATCTCATTAATGAGACATGATCTCCAATCCATTCACATTAGTAGTTGCTCCACCACCCCATTATGTAGATCTAGGCTTAGTTAATCCACATTCACACATAAAAAGTGGATATTTATTCATATTGAGGATTATGGATCCCTCCACCCTTTTATACTTAATTCATTAAGAAAGTTAAGAACTCTAATATTCCAAATAACATGTGAAAATTTGGGAATATTACAGTCCTCCCCAGCAAAATGTTGCTTGTCCTCAAGCAACTGCAAAAGACATCCATTTCCCTCCAAACAGCATCCACATAAGGAAGGCCTCTTCCATTTGCTGCAATGTGTCATGCATGTTTGGTTCCAAGGTTGTCTTTCAAAAATGCATAGAATGACCTACAACTGTATGGTTAAATGTATTCCTTCCACCATGAAGAACCAAATGACAACCATATGATATCCAACATCATCATCAATACATGAGATACATAAAATATAGTGGTTCCTTCCACAAAGGGAAATCTCCATCTCACAATTCATCTCTTCATCCCATGCTTTTTGAAGTACATTGAGCATTGACATGCCCTCATCTCTTGCCCTGTTGACCATGTTTATTCCAATCATCATTCCAACATTATGAAAAATAATAAATAGAGACATATGGGTAGACCAAAGTGTCAAACCATATTCTCCCAATAGTAACCACCAGAATAGGGCCTCTTGCTGCCATTTCCCATCTCCTCCATGTAAGACGGACAAGCCAAACTCCCCCAAAAGCAGCCAAAGCAACAAGAGATATTGTTGCCTCTTCACATCATCATGTGAATCATGGAGTAACAACAACATGCTAAAGGACATATAGAATGTCACACCAGCCCAATACAAACAAATTCCATCATCACATATCATGAGAGCACTATGCCATATTACCCACAATACAAAACACATAAATATGGGAGATGTCATGTGATGGCCAAACTCTCTTAAGGACTTCAAAGATGAACATGCCTTCTTTTGCTACAAACTATCATTGATACACAAGGCATCAGACAAGAAAATATGAACCTTTGTGTAGTAACTATACTCACCCAAGAGCAACTAGCACATCCATGCCTCATTCTTCATTGCATGAGTTTTTTTCAAGGCATGGATCAAAAAAATAGCAGCCTTTGCGTAGTAACCAAAATCACCCAAGAGAAACCAATGTAACCAAGCTTCTTGCTGGCCCATGTCATATATTTTCAAGTGATCTTGCAACCCTGTGCTTATCAACCTCACCCACTCATCTCAATGTGGATGATGAATGATGTTTTGCATAAACATGGTATCCTTCCTTTGTAGAACACCATCCACCTTAGACAGATGAAGAAATTTGCACTCCCTGAAATGTTGAAGTGCACCTCCAATGAGATCTCTTAATGAGACCTTCATCTCATCCATGGCCTTCCAAAACCAATGAGGTTCTGGATCTGCTGCAGGTAGAAGTCTCTCTTTGAGCTATGAGATGCTCATTGAGAAAGTGTTATCTAGAAAGGAGAAAAGATTCCTCATCTCAAGATGTCTACCATATATCATCATAACCTCCATTGCTTCATGAGTGAAGCTACCTTCAAAGTGCTCCAAGAATAATGGGGTTCCTTCATTATCACTGCTACTAAGTGACAACATTGTAGATTTGCATGGTAATAAATATGTTGTCTCAAAGAAAGGCACAATGTTGATCTCAAAATTAGTCATTGTACATAGGATTATGCTCATCCCATTTTCTAAAACTCTACACTTCAACTCAAAGGGTTTAATGTATTCCATCAATGAAAAATTGGGATAGCGTTTCATCTCCTCCTTGATTAGATCAAGGATCCTCTATGCTGTGATATGATGTTGCTTCAAACCAGCATTTTCATATAACCCTTGGTTATGCATTGGCCTTGATGGAATGTCCCCATAACTCTCAATAATATCTACTAAAACAATAGGTGATTAATGTGTATACATACCTTGGATCAACTGACATCTTGGAACCTCTTGACAGAACACAAGATTTCCTCCAACCGGGACAATGGTGTCTCCAACTGCCGGTAAGAGAGATGGCTTCTCTTCTACCAATGTACCGGTGCTGGAATCTTCCTCCTCTTCATCATGCATCTCCTGAATCATGCATGGGACTCTATGTGTCAAGAGCTCGAGAATATCTTGCAAATATTCAAGTGTCTCTTCTTCGGATGCAAGTACTTCTACAGCAGGTGGTGAATGTAGTGACTCCTTGTCCAAAGTGACAAGATTGACATCCTCCTTTGTTTCCTTAGGAAATGTCTCTTTGTGACCCTTCTCTGTTTTTCTCACATCAAACTTCTTCCTCAACTTGTGAAAGAAATCTGAATATTTAGTCACCCGGACATGCTCCATGTGACCAAACCACCAATCATTGCCTTCACCTAAAATATGAAGTGTTGCAATTTGGACTGCCTATTTTTTAGCCACAGGATGTAACATGAAAAATGTATCTAACTCTTTCCTCCAAGCCTTAACAGTGCTTGAGGAAGATCCATCAAATGTAGGCAAATAAAATCTATTATGCCTCTTTATTCTATTGTTGCTATAGGATCTTCTTTCTTCTTTAAGTTCAAAGAATTCTTGGAGAGTTGGACTCTCTTTTAATGCTATAGACTATGCCTTGTACTCTTCAAGATACAAATTGAGAGTCTCATGAGTCTCAGGTTCTCTTCTTTCTTCCTTTCTACACCTTTCACCTTATTCAAAGAAAGTGGGCATAGTATATCTATGAGGAGATCTATGATTCTTCAGTCTTCTTTTCTGCTGATAGGAAGTGCTTGGACCTTCCTCATCAAATATTTTTCTTGGATCCTCATTTTTTCATTCATTCTTCATTTGATTGACCTCATTGGAGAGATCTTGCATGGATATAAAGAGAGGAGTGGAAGGATTATAATCCTCCTTCATGATAGATCTCATCTATCTACTTCTTCTTTTGATGCAAAAGATGATGTGTCCACAAGCTGAGCCAAAGATCATGCTCTGATATCACTGTAATATCCCAAAAGGGAGAATGCAATAATACTGAAACACAATATAAGAACTAAAAATAAGTAAAAAATAAATCTAAAGACAACATCAGAATATATAGAGAAGTTGAGCCAATTTATTATATGGAGATGATTCAATTACACAATGTACAAAATATGAGTAGATCTAGCTAACAATATGGCCTAGAATCACCCTGCAATGATGCTACAACTAGCACTGCATAACTGGTGGGCTTACAGGAAGAAATATTGCATTTTTCCTTCTACTTTTGATATACATGAAACTACTACAAAAGGAAATGCAGGTCTAGGGGGCTTGGGAGCTCCGATGATGCCAAGATTCAAGATCTAGCCAATGTGATGGGAACCCAAGATAACCCGTAAAGGATTTTCCAGATATACAACTTTGGAAAATCACCCTTCTAGGGTTTGATCCTTACATTGCTAGGTTATATAGATCTAAATCTATATCTAATCCAAAGATGGCTACAATATGTCCTACAAACAGATCTGAGCTTTGAGGGTTATCCCTCCTTCAGATCTACAAGCTAGGAGCTTGAGATCTTGTCTCCTCTTCTTCTTCTTTCAAGTTTTAGCAACTGAATATGTAGCTGCTACAGAAAATACATTGTAAAAGAGAGATAGGCTATATTCCTACTAAAATATGCTACAATAGACTCTAGGCTAATGGAAATCATGATGGAAAAGTGAGGGGATGATCCCTCATAGGATTACTAGCTGAAATACTAGTAAATTCCTTCCTCCTTTGGATCTGCAATGATGGATTGCTCAATCCTTGATGGGATTGCTACTAATAGTAGGTAAATAATTTTTTTCCTGATGCCAGATCTGAAATAAAGCCCTGGGAATGCTTATTTTGAAGCCCAAGGTGATAGGAATAATCCTACACTAGTTCTCCAGCTGAAATACTGAAGACAACCTCCACCTCCAAACTGATCTTCAAAAATTGCATAATTCCTGAAGGTAGGTGTTCTGCAGATGATGGAAAATATAAGTGGCACCAATGCCTAATGTGGAATTAAGTACAACCCTCTTCCTTAGAGATCACTCAAATAAAGAGGACGGATTCCTGACCAGGAACACCCTGTGCTAAACAACACTTTCAATCTTAGCTAAATAGGAAAAAAAAGCATGGAATGCCACATGACAATTCCAGATCTAAAAAAACCTCAAAATCTATAATCAATAGCCTCCTTCATTGTTGCCTTCATCTCCTTTATATATTTTATGAGCCTTCCCATGCCTTGGCCCACCTATAAACTGTGTTGTGCATGTGGACATAATCCTCCATGTTTGACTGCGTTGTCTTTCCAAGACCTCCATCATGTCTAGATGCAATGTACACCATCTCCATCATGTGTGCATTAATTGCACCACTTCCTCCATCAATTCATCATGAATTCTCTATGATATTTTATTATATGCCTTCCATGATCTCATTTTACTGCTTCAACCTCCATGATCTATCTCATTAATGAGACATGATCTCCAATCCATTCACATTAGTAGTTGCTCCACTACCCCATTATGTAGATCTAAGCTTAGTTAATCCACATTCACACATAAAAAGTGGATATTTATTCATATTGAGGATTAAGGGTACCTCCACCCTTTTATTTACTTAATTCATTAAGAAAATTAAGAACTCTAATATTCCAAATATCATGTGAAAATTTGGGAATATTACATCAACTAAGATTATATTGTGACCCCTTGGACTTGTATATATAGAAATGAGGTTTTTAATTTGTATCATCCAAGAATTATTCATTTATGTAATGTAAAGGAGGTTTCCCCCTCAAAGAGGCTAATTTCTAAGTCGTTGATCTATCTTTTCTTCTATTTTGTGATTTGGTTTCATAACAGAGTTGTTGGAAATATTGAGAGGGGGGTGAATCAATATTTCTTTTCAATTGTTATTTTTACCAGTTATATCACTTATATTTAGAACACAAAATGAAATAAGAATAAATTCTTTTATGAATTTATTCTTTACAATAAATCAAGTACAATATATGTAGGGCTCCAACCCTAGATGAAGACACCAATCTTCAATCTCTGAGGCTCCAACCTGTATTTTCCAAGCACCGACTTGGACTTCCAAGGCTCCAACCTTGTCAATTTTGAGGTACCAACCTCAAGGGCTCCAACCCTATATTTGGTACAGGCCCCAACCCGGTCTCTTGAGGACTCCTATCCACTAGGGCTCCAACCCTATATTCCAAGGCACCAACCTTGTATTTATGAGGCTCAACCTCCTGCTTCAATTCATCAAGATATATTTCGTTATACTGCATGGCTTCCAATGTCTTCTTGAATGAGCCCTGACAATATTTAGCAATGCCTTCACCTAGTCTCCACGTCACGTCATCAAGGGAAACTTTGATCTCTTAGAAGGTGTCACCATTTCTCTTCATCGTACCCAAGAAAAGATCTCAAAATCAGCTCATGATGATATCAACAATTCATCATGGTCTTCAATAATATCTCCAAAGTTCAGTTTCAAAGTGTCTTCACAAGAACTCTCCAAATGTGTCTTCAAAATGTCTACAAAATTGTTATACGGGTTGCTTCAAAGGTATACTTAGAAAGTGTCACCAAGATTCATCATGTCTTCTCATAATAATTTATGCTTCACATTACTTCCTACAACAATGGTTTATGTTTCAATTTTATACAATGCTTTAAGTTATCTTCAACAAGATATCTTCTACTTCTTTTCAGGGTGCTCCAAGATCCTTCAAAACCTGTAGGCCTTAACTCTTCTTCAACAACTATCGAGCTTTGTGGTATAAATTTGTCCCAACAAATGATCCTTCAAATAACAAGTTTTGGTATAAGATCTCTTCAAAAGCTGTGGTGTATGAATTAAGTTAGGATTCTTGTAAATGTTTGATCAAGGTCACAGTGAGCCACCAAAAAGGATAGCACAGGTATGAAATAATTATAGTGAGACTTGCACCAGTTCTGAGCGACTATTTCAAGCCACAATAGGTCCTAGGGAAGAAAAATAGCACAGTTCTGTGGAGATGCACTGAGTCATGTGACTGTGATTTAATATTGAGCTACAAACATATGCACAAGGGTCCAATCACAAAAATTTATGCACCATGTATGATGGTGGATGCCTGCGTGAATGAGATAGTGGCTTCCTGCTTGTAGCTCCTTGCAAGAAATCTGACCTCTAAACACTATTTTGTCCACAAATCTGAGTTACACCGAGATGCTCTCAGATCCGAGCTAGATATGGCCCTGTAGCTGCACCTGTCCTTTTTAAAGTCCACGATCTTCCTTTTTAGGCTTTTGTTCCTCGACTTATCTTTTTTTGTATGTTGCTTTTCTGAGTTTTTCGACCACCTTGGATTTCTCAGGAAATGCATATATATATATATATATATATATATATATATATATATATATGTATATCCGCGCCCCCCTCCCTATATATATATATATATATATATATATATATATATATTTATATATATACACATTTTCATATTGAATCATTGTGTCTTAATGGTGGAGACAACCAATGTTAAACATAAGATTTAAAGCCCACATGTCTATGGATCTGACTCAGCATGGAGAGCAAACATGCCAGGATAATGGCCTACCAAAATTCAATGTTAAATTTTTTTTGTCCAATATTTAGCGTCGATCATCCTCCTTCCAACGCAATTCATTCAGAAAATTTGTTCATCGATGTATTTCTTTGGAAATATTTTATGCAAGGTTCATTATGTAATGTCTAATTACAATGAGAGAATTATGTGTGAGTTGGTGAAGCGTTCATGTGAATGTATAAATTTATTTTTCATTTATACTTTTATGTTGCTTTTTATTATCTGGTATATATTTTATAATTTATGAATTTGGCGTATGTTTTTAGAGCTTTAGAAATTTAAGGCTTAGAGCTTTATGTGCTTTAATTGGCATGTGTATTAGGGAATCATAGAGTTTCTTAAGCTAAGGATAGGATTTTACTCAGATTTGTTAAGAATGCCATCATTAATAGTGCCCATTTAATTGGTATATGTATTAGGGTATCCTAG
Organism: Pinus albicaulis; assembly: GCA_034641835.2. Classification (NCBI taxonomy): domain Eukaryota; kingdom Viridiplantae; phylum Streptophyta; class Pinopsida; order Pinales; family Pinaceae; genus Pinus; species Pinus albicaulis. The sequence continues at coordinate 657,958,335 of CM076579.1, read as the reverse complement.
GGTTTCTAAATCTAAGGATTAGGGTTTTAGTAGGGTTAGGGTTAGGTCATCATGGATTTAGGGTTTTTCTCATTGATTTAGGGTTAGTTTGGATATGGTTTTCTTTATATATATGAATTGTGCTTAGGGTTCCATGGGAATTAGACTAGGGCATCTTGAAACTAAGTCTTTAAGGAATATGCATCTTCTTCATAATGCAAGGGAAACCTCTAGGGTTTGCATAGGTTCATTGACATCACAAGCATATTTTCATATCTAATATATTGACATCAATGAAAAACTTGACTAACATTCTTCCCCTTTGTCATTGATGGCAATATTCTTGCCCTTCCAAAATTTTCTCCCCCTTTGACATCAATGGAAAACGGGGTCCCAAATTACTCCACCTATCAAGTTACTTCTCTTCATCAATAATAATTCTTCATAAGTATGTTTCTCCCCCTGTCATGGTGCTCTTCCTTTTGGCAATGTGGTCCATGATAGATTTCATTTCTTCATGTGATGAACCAACTCCCCCTGCCTGCATAAACTCCTCTAACTCAAGAAAGAAAGATTGTTGCCCAATGATTAAGCAGAAGACATCTTCACAAATTCATGATTTTCTTCAATGGAGTTACTCCCAATATATGATCTGTCAATATTTTCCATGTGTGACTCATCAAGGATTTCTTCACTGATAGCATCTGCAAGAATGGTTAAGAATCACAAGCTCCCCCTAACTGTATGCATGGTCTCTTTTTGGCAGGATTTTACCATCAAATACTTGGAATATCAAGGATGACTTCATCTAGTAAACAACATGTGTTGTTGGCTGGAGTGTTCAAGAGACTTCCATATTCAACTTGCTTCCTTCTCCATACTTGTGTAAGTTTTTTCTTTGGGATGTGTGTCATGGTTTTAGGGACCCAAGTCAAGTTACACTCACGTGCCATACGTCCAACGTTATGGAAATTGAAGCACTACATCTTTTTCATGAATGAGTAATCATAACTTCTTCTTGCAAAATTGTTTCTAGAAGATTTATAGGGACGATTATATTTGTCTTTGTGATATTCCCTATAATATTCTGCGATGTGCCCAAATTTTGCACAAGAATAGCAATAACCAAGAAATATACTTTGGTACCTGGGAGATGAATATTTCCTTGATGTAATTCTGAAGTATTTTTTCCTTGGGATTATTTGATGATATTCATTTCCTTTTGTATTCTTGACACCATCTACAAGTCTCCTTGGAGTATAATTTCTTCCATTTTTGTCTTGATTCTTCTCGTTGCCTTTGTTGGAACTGGGAACATCAACATTTCTTTATGGGTTCCACACATCCTTGTTGTTTAAATCATTATCATTCTTGCTTGAGGATTCACCTACATAGCAAGGACCTAATTTATCAAGGGGAGGCCTTTGATGACTTAGGATGTCATCTAGGGTTTGAGAGATTTTCAAGTTCTTATTCATCAAGTCAGCTTTCTTTTTAAGAAAGACAATTTCTCCTTTCAACTTTTCACAATATTCATCTTTCATAACTAGTTTCTCCTTCATTTCTTCCATCATCCTTGTTTCTTCGTGTGCTTCGATTTTAAGGGATATGATATTTGATTTCATTATGAAGACTTCTTCATTCTCCTTTGCTAGAATTATCTCCATTTTTTATTATATTCTTGTAGATTCACATGTTTTGGCCTTGAGAAGATTGTTGTCTAATTTTAGTTTGAAGATTTCTTCATCCTTTTCTTCTAGTTGGCATATCATGGTGTTTCTCTCCTATTCTGCTTTATCAAATTGTCCTTCTATGAATGCCAAATTTTCCATCACCTTCTCGGCTCCTTGCACTTGTTTCCTTTCTTTTTCTAGTTGAGATCTAAGAGAGGAGACCTCTTCCTTGTATTGACCAAGCTCTGCTTCAAGGTTGTTTAAGTTGTTAAGTCTTTGTTCAAGGTGGCTTGACAAAGATTCTTCCATTTTATTTTACTTATCCAATTGATTTGTCATAGATATGACTTCTTCGTGATGCTTTATTTTTTTTGATGAAATTCCTCCTTAAGTTTGGCGAGCTCCTCATTTCTTTCTTGTACTTGAAGCTTGAAAAGGTCAAATTCCTTCCTTGTCTTGTCTTGGTCACCATCTTGCGCTTTCCTCTTATGTTCCTCATTTTCCTTTTTCAAAATGTTAATCTCTTCCATGGAAGCCATAATTTTAGTTAGGAGATCTTCTTCAAAGTCTTCTTTGTTCTCTTCATTTTCTAGGTCTTCTTTAGCCTTGTTGTCATCTCTCTTAACTTCAGTTTCCTTTATGGGTTCTGGATTTTTTTCTTGTTTTCCATCATCCTCTTCACTATAGATCATTTTTTATGCCCCTTTTGAGTGAATATCATGAATTTTGTCCCATATGAATTTTTTTAATGAACATTTTTCAAAAATGGCCTTTAAAGTGTTTGGTAGCCCATCTAAAATTTCCTTTATTGCTCTTGTATTGTACTCCTTGGATTCTTCTTTCATCATGCTATCAGTAATCACCAATTTCCAGACTTCAATGCCTTGAGTCTTTAATAAATTCCTCATTCTTTCCTCCCATATATCAAAGTTTCCATTGAATAATGGAGCCTTCACAAATTGATTGACTTCAATTTCGATGGTTGAGGAAGACACATCTTTAGGAGGATTGGAGAATTTCTTCCTTGTCTTCGTCATTTATGTTCTAATGATCAACCCTCATGTTGTTAGGCTTTGAGTGAAGGTACTGTCTCTGATTCCAATTGTTGGAAATACTGAGAGGGGGGATGAATCAGTATTTCTTTTCAATTGTTATTTTGACCAGTTAGATCACTTATATTTAGAACACAAAATGAACAATAATAATAAATGCTTTTATTAATTTTTTCTTTGCATTAAATCAAGTACAACATATTTAGGGCTCCAACCCTAGATGAAGACGCCCATCTTAAATCTCCCAGGTTCCAAACTGTATTTTCCAAGCACTGAATTGGACTTCCAAGGCTCCAACCTTGTCAATTTTGAGGCACCAACCTCAAGGGCTCCAACCCTATATTTGGTACAGGATCCAACCTGGTCTCTCGAGGACTCCTATCCTCTAGGGCTCCGACCTATCTTCCAAGGCACCAACCTTCTCCCTATGAGGCTCCAACCTCCTTCTTCAATTAGTCAAGATATATTTGGTTATACTTCACGGCTTCCAATGTCTTCTTCAACGAGCCCTGACAATCTTCAGAAATTCCTTCACTTAATCTCCATGTCACATCATCAATGACAACCTTGATCTCTTAGAAGGTGTCACCATTTCTCTTCATCATACCCAAGAAAATATCTCCAAATCACCTCATGATGATATCAATGATTCATCATGGTCTTCAATAATATCTCCAAGTTCAGTTTCAAAGTTTCTTCACAAGAACTCTCCAAGGGTGTCTTCAAAATGTCTAAAAAATTGTTATACGGGTTGCTTCAAAGGTATTCTTAGAAATTATCATCGATATTCGTCATGTCTTCTCATAATAATTTATGATTCACATTATTTCCTGCAACAATGGTTTATGTTTCAATTTTATACAGTGCTTTAAGTGGTCTTCAACATGATATATTCTACTTCTTTTCAAGGTGCTCCAAGGTCCTTCACTATCTGTAGGCCTTAACTCTTATTCAAAAACTATCGAGCTTTGTCATATAATTTTGTCCCAACAAATGATCCTTCAAATAACAAGTTATGGTCTGAGCTCTCTTCAAAATTTGTGGTGTTTGAATTAAGTTAGGCTTCCTGTAAATGTTCAACCAAGGTCACTGTGAGCCACCAAAAAGGATAGCATAGGTTGTAGAAATTATATAACTTATGTGTTATATGTCCAAGATTCTCCTGATCTCACACTATTTTAACTTCATGCAAAATACAGAATCTATTCCACCATTGATCATTTGCAGAAAATTAAATCAAGATTGCAATGCACACATGAAACAATACAAATTCACACACATTAACACAATTGTTTAACGGGAAAGCCTGAAGCTGAAAACCCCAACTATATGTATATAATATATGTCATAGATATTATGTAACAATCCTCATACAAAGCTGATCATATCAAGCTCTCAGTACAATACAATCGCTACACACTAATCAGGCCTGAGCTTGCAAATTCATGCACCGATCTTTGCCACCTGCTAGCCTGCCTCTACTGCGCAATCCCTGCTGAAGAATGGCTCTGAATGAGTTCTAATTTATACATCCTTGCTCACGCAATCCTCATTGGCATCTCCACTAAGTTTTTGATGCAATAAATGCATCACTATAGTCACAACTGATATTCTATCTTGCCCTTTCATTTATCTCTCCACTGGTCTCCACTGAAACTGCCATGCACTGTAGTTAACTATTGTATTATTCAGTTGATTAATGAGTTATTATTTGTGAATTAATTAACTAATTAATTCACTCCACTCTCACTAGTGTATCAATCAGTTAGACTAGATACAACTAGCTCAACCGAGTCTAACTGAGTTAAACTAAATACAACTCCATAACTACTTCTTCCAACTGTGTCATAACTCTGCCACTTGAGTTCTAACTGAGTCCTCCATGAAATAGCTCCAGTAAACCCTCAGGAATAGCGTAATTCCTTCTGTCAGCTGTTGTGCCACATCTGTGCACTGAACTGAAGTGCTCCAAGAGAATAAGTTTATGTTTAGAGTCCAAATATTATTAAGAGCTAATAATATTTGACATATCTATTTTTAGACTGGCAGTCTAAAAATAGACTCCGCCTGATATGTATAAAAATAGAAATCCATATATTTTTCCAACTTGACCAACCATCCATAAATAGCATCCTGCAACTCATAGAATATGATCGACATGTCCAAACATAGACATAGTCTAAAAATAGACTTTGCGCCAAAAATAGCCTGTAGGCCCACTTAGTGAAGGCGACTTTTTTCACTAAGCTCATCATCTTGTTGAATCTCAACACTTCCTCTCAACAATATAGGGATTATCTGCCACCCCGATCCTGTCTCTATGGTATTCGAATTTGCTCCTGGTGAGTGCCTTCGTTAGAATATCTGCATCCTGATCCTCTGTAGGAATGTAAGAAAGAAACAAGATCCTTCACTGCACACAATCTCTGATATGATGGTACCGGATGTCAATATGTTTAGATCTATCATGAAATACTAGATTAACCGAGAGTTTAATGCAACTCTGATTATAACAATATATCACCATGGGATCTAAATGAGAACTGAAAAAACTGACCAGGATCTTCCTCATCCATATAGCCTCGCATGCAGCCAAAATTGCTGCCATGTACTCGGCCTCCACTGAACTAAGTGCCACGTATCTTTGTTTCCTGCTATACTAAGAAACTGCTGTAGATCCGATACTAAAAATCCCTCCAGATGTGCTCTTTCTGTCCGTTGGGCTTCCTGCCCAATCTGCATACGTGAAGCCATGCAGCTTCACCTCATCTAACTGTCTGTACCACAATCCATACCTATATGTGCCCCTAAGATACCTCATGACATGCTTGCCTGCCTTCCAAAAGAGCTTTGTAGGCTTCACCATCTCTTGTGAAAGCTGGTTCACCGCATTGCATATGTCTGGTCTTATATTGACTAAATACATGAGCGAACCAACCAACTGTCGATAAACAGTGGCATCCACTACCTCTATCGATGTAGCATCCTCCTTCCTCCAACCACCAGGAAGGGGAGTGTCGATAGGCTTGCATCCTTGCATGTGAAACTTCTCCAGTATATCCCAGGTGTACTTGCCTTGAGACACAAACAGTTCACCTTTCCGCTACCAAATTTCCAATCCTAGGAAATAATGAAGGAGGTCCAAGTCCTTCATCTCAAACTTCTTTGCAAGATCTGCCTTGCATTATTGTATCAACATTTCATCACCCGTTAGTATTAAATCATCTACATAAAGCACAATGATCAAAAGCTTACCCTCCACCACAATCTGGTATAGGTTTGGATCTGCCTCACTCTTGGCGAAACCAAGTCCGGTGAAATAACTGCCTATCCATGTGTACCAAGCACGAGGTTCTTGTTTCATCCCATACAGCGCTCTTTTGAGCCTGCACACATGCAACTCACTGCTAAAGATTTTGAATCCTTCAGGCTGCTCAATGTACACCTCCTCCTCAATGATTCTGTTGAGGAACGTAGTCTTCACATCCATCTGATGAATGTGCCAACCCATCTGCGCTGAGAGAGCAAGAATGGTCTGTATGGAAGAATACCTTGCGAAAAGTGCAAAGGTTTCTTCATAGTCGATCCGCTCGATTTGTGAGAAGCCCCAGACAACAAATCTTTCCTTACACTTCTCAATGCTCCCATCAGTAGCTTGCTTCACTTTGTAGATCCATCGTGAACCTACCACTGATTTCCCTTCTGGCCTTGGGACAATATCCCATGCAGGATCCTCCACAGCTTCCTCGAAAGAGGATGGCTCCGTCACGATACACTTGCTCATCAGAGCCATGTATCCATTAAATCGGTCAGGTGATTGTCTCTATCTGCGCTGTGACATAGGAACTCCTAAATTCTACACTGCATCAAGATTCAGTCGCTCAGCTTCTGTAGTGCACTTCCGTCCTCTGATGTTTGGCGCTGCATGAGTGGTTTCTTCCACTCCATGAACCTCCTCTTGTGGCTGATCCACATCTTGAGGCTCATCTTTAGGAACAAGTAGCTCCTCCTCTGCATGCAAGTGTAGCTCCCTCTCAAGCGACAACTTCATGGCTTTCTCCTCATGAAATTTGATATCCCGTCGCACGAAAATCATCTGACAGTCTGGAAAATACACACTATAATTGTGGGGTGTTTTAGTGTACCCCACAAATATCCCAACCTTTGCGTTCGGCTCCAGCTTCTTCCTAGCATCCTTTGTCACATGAATGTAAACAAGTGAGCCAAAAATATTCAAATGAGAAATATCAAGCTTCTTACCAGAAAACGCCTCTTCAGGTGTACTCATGCTAAGTACTCTATGAGGACAATGGTTTTGCACATAAACCGCAGTGTTGCATGCCTCAGCCCACAAGTGTATGGGAAGGCCCTGATCATGCAACATCGCCCGTGCAGCACCCACAATCGTTCCGTTCTTCCTCTCTGCGACCCCATTCTGGTGTGGGTTATGAGGCACTATGAGTTCTCTTTGAATTCCTTCTTTGCTACATAAGTCTTTGAATTTTCCAGAGATGTATTCACCACCATTATCGCTCCAAAGAGCTTTCACTTTCTTCCCTGACTCTTTCTCAACCAGCACCTTGAACTCACAGAACTTTGAGTATGTCTCACTCTTCTTCTACATGAAGAAGATCCAGCGCTTACGATAAAAGTAATCAACAAATATCACATAATACTTGTGCTTTTTTTTTTAAGCAACCGAGAAAGGTCCACACACGTCTGTGTGAATTCTCTCAAGGATCATCGAAGCACAACTATCCTTCTCATGAAAATTGGTCTTCACAAATTTTCCCAAAGTACATCCCTTGCACTGATCTGACTATGCAAGTGTACCTTTGGGAAGCTCGGTAGAAATCTGCTGGAAATTTTTCAAAGTGCCATGGTGAAGATGGCCCAATCTCCTATGCCACAATTTGCCCTCATCTCGGCTCACCACTCCTACTACTTTTCCTACCATTGCATCATAGCCATCTACCTGCAATTGATAAATATTCTTAACTCGAATCCCTATCCTCCTGGTTTGACTAGTTGTTTTATGTCGAAGGAAGGCTTTTCCCTCACATAAAACAGAATCATAACCCTTGTCTTCCAAGATCGCCACGGAGATCAGATTCTTCTTCAATCCTAGAAAATGCATGACATCCTTCAAGATGAAAGGTTTACAAGACTCCCTCTCAAAGTAAATGGTCATGATACCAGTCACACTGTATCTACCATCATCGCCCATCTCGATGTGCACTCCAAGATCCTTTTCCTCCAGATCACTAATCAAAAAATTTGTCTCCGGTCATATGGAAAGACGCACCACTTTAAAGAAACCACACTGATCCCATCACACTTGAAACCAAGCATGCGATCAAAGAAAATTTGAGCTCAAACTGTGAGGCTAAGGCCTCTCCTTCTGTAGAACCAACAACGCTCTTATTGTTCTTCTTCTGTGGACAATTAGTGGTGAAATGCCTGTGCTGGTGACAGTGAAAACACTTCACCTTGGACAAATCCTGCTTCTTGCCTTTAGCTTCGGATTTGGAAGATTTCTTCCCTTTTCCTTTCCGAGATTTGGCAGCCAAAGCGCAATTTTCTTCATCTTCATTATTTGATGAAGATCCATCCCTGGTACCCCGCCTTATCTCCTCCTACACAAGATCCAACCAAAGTCGCTCCCATCCTGGCAGTTTCTCCCGTCCATTGAAAGAGTCTTCGTAGCTATGTCAACTCTTCGGAAGCCCAAGGAGAGAAAAGCTCACAAAGTCTTCTTCATCAACAATAAGGCAGCTTCTTTTGGGTTGCAGTCCACATAATTTCTAGACAAGGGGTGAAATTTTTTTTCGTCCCAACCCAACAGACTTCTTTATTCTATTGTTTGTTCCAGAACGCATTCCATGAAATATGTGTATTCTATAAAATAGTGGGGTAGATTTAAGCAAACGTTGGTCCAGATGTAGATCTAATATGCATAGCCAATAGATTTCATGTTTTTGGTATGTTCCTAGTTCATCCTTGCATTGGACAAACTTCGTGAGGTATTTTGGAATATTGTCGCCTTTCTCCATTTTTATTTTTCTGAGCTTGTCTTTAAGCACCAACTTCCTCTGGTCACTTCTGCTTTGGAACAAGTCTGTCAAAGCCTTCCAAATTAAGAATGGAGTGGCTTTCCTATGCATGCTGGACATAATGTGGTCCTTCACACCTTCCAACAGAATCCTTCGACACTTTGCTACCTTCTTTTGCCATGCATCAAGTGCGGCTGCATCTCTAAAACCAAGCTTTGGAATATCAACATCTATGAACTCATTCAACCCATTATCATCCAGCACCACCTCCATCCTATCCTTACATGCTATGTAATTTGAGCTCCCATCAAGGGCATACTCCAATTGCAATACATTGAAAGACATTTCAATGAATGCTCAACTTCGACACCAAGAAAACACTGCAGCAAATTCGAATTCCACCAGCACAAAACTCAACCACTTCAATAATTGCAATCTCCTCCAATGATCAATACTGCTCTGATACCATGTATAAATTATATAAATTATGTGTTATATGTCCAAGATTCTCCTGATCTCACACTATTTTAACTTCATGCAAAATACAGAATCTATTCCACCATTGATCATTTGCGTAAAATTAAATCAAGATTGCAATGCACACATGAAACAATAAAAATTCACACACATTAACACAGTTGTTTAACAGGAAAGCCTGAAGCTGAAAACCCAAACTATCTATATATAATATATGTCATATAGATCATGTAACAATCCTCATACAAATATGATCATATCAAGCTCTCAATACAATACAATCGCTACACACTAATCAAGCTCGATCTTGCAAATCCATGCATCGATCTTTGCCAGCTGCTAGCCTACCTCTACTATGCAATCCTTGCTGAAGAATGGCTCTAAATGAGTTCGAATTGCTCCAGCCTTGCTCACGCAATCCTCATTGGCATCTCCACTGAGTTTTGGATGCAATCAATGCATCACTATAGTCACAACTGATAGTCTATCTTGCCCTTTCACCTATCTCTCCACTGGTCCCCACTAAAACTACCATGCACTGTAGTTAACTGCTGTATTGTTCAGTTGATTAATGAGTTATTATTTGTGAATTAATTAACTAATTAATTCACTCCACTCTCACTAGTGTATCAATCAGTTAGACTAGATACAACTAGCTCAACTAAGTCTAATTGAGTTAAACTAAATACAACTCCATAACTACTTATTCCAACTGTGTCATAACTCTGCCACTTGAGTTCTAACTAAGTCCTCCATGAAATAGCTCCAGTAAACCCTCAGGAATAGCGTAATTCCTTCTGTCAGTTGTTGTGCCACATCTGTGCACTGAAATGAAGTGCTCCAAGAGAATAAGTTGTTGTTTAGAGTCAAAATATTATTAAGAGCTAATAATATTCAACATATCTATTTTTAGACTGATAATCTAAAAATAGACTCCACCCAATATGTCTAAAAATAGAAGTCCATCTATTTCTCCACCTTGACCAACCATCCACAAATAGCATCCTGCAACTCATAGAATATGATCGACATGTCTAAACATAGACATAGTCTAAAAATAGACTTTGCGCCAAAAATAGCCTGCGGGCCCACTTAGTGAAGGTGACTCTTTTCACTAAGCTCACCATCTTGTTGAATCTCAACATAGGTCTGAAATAATTATAGTGATACCTGCACTAGTTCTGAGCTACTGTTTCAAGCCAGAACATGTCCAAGGGAAGAAAAATATCATAGGTCTATGGAGATGCACTGAGTCCTGTGACTGTGATTTAATCTCGAGCTACAAACATGTGCACAGGGGTCCAATCACAACAATTTATGCACCAGGTATGATGGTGGTTTATTACGCGAATGAGATACCGGCTTCCTGCCTGTAGCTCCCTACAAGAAATCCGACCTCTAAACACTATTTTTTCCACAAATCCAAGTTCCATCGAGATGCTCTTTGATCCGAGCTAGGTATAACCCTATAGCTTCACCTGTCCTTTTTAAATTCCGTGATCTTCCTTTTCAGTCTTCTTTTCCTCGACTTCTCTTTTTCTATGTGTTTTTTTCTGTGTTTTTCTACAACCTTGGATTTCTCAGGCAATGCATATATATATATATATATATATATATATATATATATATATACACACACACACACACACACAACATTGGATTTAAAGCCCACATGTCTATGGAGCCGACTCAGCGTGGAGAGCCGACATGTCAGAAGAATGGCCTACCAAAATTCATCGTTAAATTTTTTTGTCCAATATTCAGCATCCAGCTTCCTCTTTCCAATGAAATTCATTCAAGAAATTTGTTCATCGATGTATTGCTTTGGAAATATTTTATGCAAGGTTCATTATGTAATGTCCAATTACGATGAGAGAATTACATGTGATTTGGTGAAGCATTCATGTGAATATATACATTTCTTTTTCATTTATAATTTTTTGTTTCTTTTTATTATCTTGTATATATTTCTAGGATTTATAATTTATGAATTTGGTATATGTTTTTAGAGCTTTAGGAATTTAAGGTTTAGAGTTTTATGTGGTTTAATTGGCATGTGTATTAGGGAATCCTATAGTTTCTTAAGCTAAGGATAGGATTTTACTAGGATTTGTTGAGAATGCCATCATTATTAGTGCCTATTTAATTGGCATATGTATTAGGGAATCCTAGGTCTTCTTAATCTAAGGATTAGGGTTTTACTAGGGTTAGCGTTAGGTCATCATGGAGTTAGGGTTTTTCTCATGGAGTTAGAGTTAGCTTGGATAGGCTTTGCTTTATATATATGAATTACGCTTAGATTTACATGGGCATTAGACTAGGGCATCTTGAAACTAAGGCTTTAGGGAATATGCATCATCTTCATAATGTAAGGGAAACCTTTAGGGTTTGCATAAGTTCATTGACCTCACAAGCATATTTTCCATGTCCAATATATTGACATCAATGACAACCTTGACTAACAAGAGTGAGGGTACCTACATGTAGATGAATAAAATACAAAACATGATTTTATTTTTTTTAATTTCCTATATCATTTTTTTTATTTTTTTCTCTTATGGTAATGATGTCATTTATGGTTTCACCATTTTCTTGCTCTGTCAATCCTAAGAATGTTTTTTTAGCATATATTTTTTCTCTATTTTTTCATTTATTACATACTTAGATTTTCCTCCAAGGAGGGTTTTAGCTAAAAAAATTTCCTAGGTGCCTTATAGATTTTTCACTTCATTATTTTATTCCCTTTCTTCTTCTTCTTGATTCACAAAATTTTGATGGATTAAGAGGATCTATGCTACAAATCACATTCAAATATTGTGTTCTCACTATATTTGTAATGTCTTCCATTTCTAATTGATTATTGTGTACTTTAATCCTAAAACCATTCACCAAGAGTGGGATTTTACCCTCATCTATTGTTTTGATTTTGACTCAATTGAGATCATAAAATTTCCAACAATGTATGGCCCAATCCAACTTGTCATTAGCTTTCCCCTAAAATCCTTGAATTTGGAATCATATTGTGATTCACAGTCCCTTTCTTTTAAGCTCCAAATTCATATGCAATTGTCATGTCAAATATTTCTCTATATTTGAACCATCATAGTGTGGAAGAAGGCTTGTGTTCTATTTTCATCCAGTGCATTAAACTACTACAATATTTCATGTAGTCTTGATGATAAGTCAATGTTGAGTTGGGAAGTTGTCCTTAAAGTGGAAAATTCAAACTTAAGGGGCAGCACGGCTCTCTTTCCATAGAATAACTCATAAGGGGTGAATCTTGTAGTGGTGTTGACTGCCCATGATTCCTCTACCAACTTGTTTACCTAATTCTTATTTCTCATCTTGAATATTCTCATGAGGATATTCTAAAACTCTCTATTAATCACTTCAACTCATCGATTGTCTTGCAGACTGTAAGAATATTACTTTTTCATGGTGAATGTGGTGTTATGTTATGATATGTGATCTAGGTGGCTCCGGAGACACAGACAGGAAAAAGAGGGTAGATGAAAGCTAAAATATCAAAGTGGTCGGATTGCTATCAAACTAGGTTCAAGTTGAAGAGTTTGTTGCCCTGATCACAATGATGCGAACGGCGCGTCAATCCGAGCTCGTATAAGAAAGTTAGAGTAGTTTGAAGTTTTGTTAAGGCAAGTGAAGTGGGGCCCATAGCATGCCACATGGCGTCCCAGTAAGCATGTGGGACCCACATGGAAAGCCCCTCATTTTTTGACACATGGCACTCCTCCATTGGCCCCTTTCCCCTATAGAAAAGAAAAAACAAAATGATATTTAATTTCCCACATAAAAACAAAAAAATCATTAAAAAAAAATAACTATATATTAAATATAGTTATTAAACAATCAAAATCAATTTAAATATGGTAAATTGTTATCTAACAAAAATCATATTTAATATGGTTAAATTCCATATTAAACAAAATCTCCATTTTTTTTTGGGATTCGTTACAATATGGAGATACGAATTCCATATATTATATAGTTTGAAAAAACTATATTAAAACTAATCTTGAGTTTTAAAACAATATTAATTCCATATATTATATAGTTTGAAAAAACTATATTAAAACTAAAATTGATTTTTAAAACAATATTTGGACTCAATGGGATTTGAACTCAAAACCTCCCAACAATAACTATCTTAATATCATTATGCCAACCAATGTGTCAACCTCACACTTTGTCTCATTCATTCTCGCACTTTATTATAAAATGTCACTCAAATGGTTCAAGGAAACCATGGAGAATGATGGAGAATACATGAGAGATGAGGGCACAGGGAAGCCAATGGAGCCGTTAGCAAAGATAAGGCAATTCGGATAGCAGATGTACACGCAGTTCGAGGGAATTTTTTTTATGCTAAGGGACTCTTTTGATTCCAAGGAGGTAAAATTTTCCTGCATCAGAATGTATTAAATTTATATGCATTTTAACCAAAATTTTGTAGGGAGCACGATGGTGTGCCCAGATTTTCCATTTGAGCAGTGGTTTTGCAGATTCCCTGTGGAGGAGAATCTTCAAGCATATTGAGGGAATCTTTCAGATTACTTGGAGACCGAAATTCGCCAGTGTGAGAATGAGGTCAACCTTATACTTATTCTTCTCAGAATTTCGCAAAGATCTCAATGGTGAGATTAGAATCCTGTTTTGAGTTGCAGATTTCTAGATTCGCTGTGGAGAAACATCTTTGAGGAATCTAAGGGGAATCTAAAACATTCCTTAAGGCCCAGATTTTCACTTTGTCAGAATTCAAAAAATTGACAGTCTATCCTACACCTCTTGGCGACACGAGTTTAGCGGTGCAGTCAGATTTTCCATCTAAGCCTTATTCTTTTCAGCCACTTTTAAAAGTGGAGTTGCAGGTGTCATAATTTTATATGTGAGCAGTCGTTTTCAACATATTATATGCCAATAGATTGATGGTACAGCTAGATCTAGCATTTTATCATACTTTTCTTCAGATAGCTCCAGGATTTGATGTATATGTCATGCAATCATGTACTTCTTTGTCTCTTTTCTATGAGATGCATTATGTTGTATAGATCCCTGTTTGATGTTTGATGTGGGATCTTGTTTTGTTCTTAATGTGAGATGTAATTTCTATCATAGATTTTTTTTATGTTGTTTGAGATTCCTTTGATGCCTTGTTGGTGGGATACTCATTGTCACAATGAATGTTTGATTGAGATCCCTTTTGTTTCCATGTTCGGCGGGATCCAGGTGAAATTGTCGTGTCGATATGAGTCCATTTTGTGAATGAGAGTTCATGTAGTGGAACATCTCGAGTAGAGGTATAGCCACTCCTGCGTGAGGGAATTTTTCTTGTATGACAGAGAAACTACCATCCATGTACATCATCACTCTTTCCAGCACTTAATGCAGTGGCCTACACCATCTTGACACCGAGGCCCGGAGATGTTGTCCCTCCTAGAAGAACTTCGTTATCAATATCTTATGTTGCTAATGCTTGTTACGTTCCTCTTCTTTCCAGCATGTAGATATGTTCTTTTATTTTCATTAATTCTTTGATGCAATTCTAACGCATCAGCCGAAGTAAAAGGTCTTGGTTAAAGGTATCAAAAATTCACGTGGATCAAGTGGTATTGGAGCGGTCTTCTTGCTGATTTGGATTGCAGGCGTGAAACATTGAACGTTCGCTGAGTTGAGCAATGGAGAATGTCAAAGACATGTATGAGACCATGCTCACGGTGTCCAAGAAAAAGGACATGTTGTATGAAGCTTATGATAAACAAGCAGCAAACAACATTGAATTGAAGACACTCCTACAGGAAGAGAAGGAGAACAAACATCGACTGCAGCTTCAGTTGCAAGCCACGACAGAGGCATTGGATGAATTGAAGCGCAAAAATGAAATTATTCACGAAGATCATGATGCATTGAAGGCACTCCTATAGGAAGAGGAGGAGAAGCAGTGATTGCAGCTCCAGCTACAGGCCACAACAGACGCCTTGGAGGAAGTGAAGTGCAACAACAAAAATATTCAGGTAGATCATGATGCATTGAAAGCACTCCTACAGGAAGAGGAGGAGAAGTAGTGATTACAGCTTCAGCTACAAGCTGTGACAAACACATTGGAGGAATTGAAGAACAAAGAAGGCTCAGAGAAGCCCTCTTCACATGTGTCCAAATCACAGTTGAGGTAAATAGTGTTGATTTCTCTTCAGTCTCATATGCACATGATATCATACCTGTTTGAAGTGTGGAGATACCCATTACAGGAACTAGCATGAGACTCCTTACCAAGATGGGGTACAAAGGATGAGAACTTGGCATTCGTGGCCAAGTCATAACTCAACCATTGGAGGTTGTGTAGAGACTTCGCTATGCGGGTTTGGGATACATTGAAGAAGGATGTTCGAAGGACATCAAAGGAAAATAGACATTGTTGAACTCACCAAGGAAGAGGATTGATGGGAACACTTCACCATCATCCCATGGGAGTGCATGTTGCAGTGAAAGAGCTGAAGCAATATCTCATCACCATGATCGCACCAGAGACCACCACAGAAGGTATAAGAAGTGTCACTATTCCAGAGTGAATTTTGATTATAAAAATGTTGATAATCATTGATCTGAAATCGTGAGAACAAAGAATTTCTCATACAGAGATTGACTGTAGAGGGCATTCATTGGATATTTCACCTTTACTAGAAAGGATGAATCCGGAGGCTACCTGGCCCTTCTACAGACTCTGCCTAAAGAAATAAAATGTAATCACTAATGATCTTGATCAATGAAAGTATTTTTTTTTAAGTTCAAAGTATTCATTGATCTGTTTTTATGTGTGAATAAGCAAGAATATATGTTCTGCGATTGAAGTGTAGAGGTTTGATGATAAAATAACAAGTTTTGTTTACTGTATAAACTTGTTTGGGAAAAGCATGCTTATGAAAATTTACTGTTTAAACTATCAGAATCTGAAAATAAACAGCCAAAATATACAGAGTGACAGTAGATAATTGTTTAAGCGGTTCACCCCTCTCTTGGGCTACCTCCGCTGGGTCCAAAAGCCTCTAATTAGGCTCAGTCCTCCTTTGATTAAATGCTTAAAATGAGATTACATATGTATAAAATCATCAAATGGAAAAATAGACTACAAGAATAGATTCAGAAGACCCAAATCAGTCTAAAATGACTACAAAATCACCTCCATTGGATGAAGTTAGTCCAGTGCAGCTCTCTTTCCCTTAGGCCCTGATGGCTCCACGATCAAAAATGCTGTAAAATTCGTAGATATAATGCCCTGGTGGCTCTGAAAACACTTCCAACAGCTCCAGAATGATCTCTCCACCCAAAATAAAAATAAAAATCGTCTCAAAAGACCTCTCCTAGCCAAAGTTATGCCACATTTACTCCATCTGCCAGTTGGACTAAACAAACTCCAGTTAAATCTGGAGAAACTCCAGATAACCCCAAAAAATTTGGAGTCGGCGCTATATTTGGGGCACTCCACCGTAATTTCCGCCAAATTAGGGGGCTAGAGGATAAGCACCCCGTGTCCGCACCGTTCGGAGGTCTGTTGGCATATAATAAAGATTGAACGGATTTTAAAACGTTTTATCCGCACCCTCCGTCGGTCTGTGTGACCACACCTTACCATAGCACGCCGATGCATTAAGCCTTGGGTTCTCGGTTGTAGGTCATATGTAATAGGGGGATGGCCCCCTTTCGGGCCCCGCCCAAAATAACACACGGTTTAAATATAATATCGTTTGCAATGTTAAACAACGTTCAACCCGTGGTCCAACGGTTAGACCGTTGGGTTGTTATTTGCCCGGTCCTACGTTCGAATCCGGCCGATGACTTCATACAAATTTTTGAAATGCCATTCCAAACCGACTTGGGGGGCCCACGTGGCGGCCTCCGGGCTAGCCACGTGGCGCTCTGTAATTGGCCACAAGCAAAATATTCCACAGAATATTCCCAGAATATTCTGTGGAATATTCTTTTTTTTTAATAAAAATATATTTTTTCCCAAAGTCAAATTTTGGCCTTTTTTAACTGAAATTGACGAATCTTTAAACCTGAATATCTTCTGCATACGGCGTCGGATTTGAGTGCCATTCACGGCGTTGGGATCGTATCGCCGAGCTCTTTCCAGTCGATCTATTTTGGAGCCATTCTAAGTAACTTCATTTTTGAGCATTTTTCTTCAAGAGACTTGATCTCCTGATCACACCTCCCAAATGGGAAGCTTTTGGACCCTCAAAATCTTTCTGATTACTAAAAATGATGATGTGGAGACTGATTCTCCACTCTTCCACCCTTGAACAACTGAAATCTACCCGATTTCATCAACTGAAGCTTTTGAGAAAACGATAACCTGTCTCTGGAATCAACTGATCTACCATTGCTAAGATTGACGGAGTCATGTTGCAAATGATTAAAATTTGCAGAACAGAAATTGTACTTTGCAGAAAATAAACTTTCTCTACATTGATCAATCTTCCAGAAAGACTTAAAATGACTTTCACCTTGCAAACTGTTCCCATGGCGAATTGCACCATTCTGAAACCAACTTTTTCCCATGCTGAATTTTGTGTCCTCCTTGCTTGCACTGCTTTGCTTTGACACTTCATTCACTGCATTGGCTGAACCAAAAGGTAATTTGCGCAACATAACATCATCTTCTTTCAAAGGCAAACTCTTATCAAACTGAGACATATCATTAGCAACATCATAAGAAGGCAAATGCTCAAACTCTGGTCGTTTCAACATCAACAAAGTTAGACTTTGACTTGCATTAACCAATCTTTTCAATTGACCTGCATGTAGTAAAGAAGATTCCATATTATTCTTGTGAACTCTCACAATGTACTCTTTACCATCTTTGAACAAGTGATACTTTTTTTCATGGCGATGAAAGATGGCCTTCCTGTCAAATAAATAAGGACTTCCCAAAACAATACCTGAGATATCAAGCGGCACCACATCAAGTTCAACTATGTCAATAAAATGTGCAGTTATTGCAAAGCGCAATATGCACTTCCTTGAGACTTGCAAATTAGCATCCTTGCATATCCATCCAAGTGGATAAGGCTTCGGATGTGGAATGGTCTCAAGTTTCAGCTGCTTGACCAAATCTTCAGAAATAAGATTTGCTTGTGACCCACTGTCAAATAGTGTGTCAATTTTGGTATGTTTGGAAATTACCCTCACATGGAAAAGCTCTATCCTCCTCTTTTCATCATGAGTATCTTTGTGACAATTCAAAGAGCTAGAACTAGGAGTTGTGTCTTGCACCACTTCTTTCCCCTTAATGTTCTTCAAAACCATGCCTATGCTTTTTGTCTCATCTCCTGAGTTTGACCCTAAGTCCTGCTCAACTGTTGCTACAGTTTTCTCCTTTTCTTTGGTCTTGTTTTTGTTCTTGTATTTTTTTGGCTTCAGTTCAAGATGAAGCTTCCAACAATGATCTTCATCATGACTTGTCTTCGAACAGTTCTTGCAAAAGAACTTTCCTTTGTCCTTTCTTGAATTTGCAACTCTCTTCTTTCCTTTGTTTTTAAAAGTACTATCCTCATCAAAAGCATCAAAAGCATTCTTTCCTCTAGCTTCTAAATGTGTAGCCTTGTTATAACATCATTTCTCACCTTGACATGATTCATGATTGCTTCATGGTTTTATGGGCACCCATTCCTACAGACTTGGACAAATTCACTTAAAAACAGTAGAAAATCCTCCATACGCGACTATGCCTGTGTTTTTCCGCGTGTATACGCGAGTACATCTAGACTTTTCCGCGTATTCCATTTTAATGATTAAAAAAATATAAAAATCCCTAATTTCGCGCTGGGTTGATGGTTACTCAGGTAGTTCAACCACCCCAGCCCGTGGCCAACTGTTTCCAACTGCTGAAACTACTTGGAGGGACTATAAAAAGACCTCTGGTGTATGGCCTGAGGGAGAGAGAGAATTATTATTATTATACTCTGTTGGTTCCCTATCCAAGTCTGATTCCCCGTGCCTCCTGCACTTTCCCAGTTCATTTCAGGAAACCCTTGTTTCCTTGAGATACACATCCCTTTATATGTTATCTCGTATGCATTTATTTGGAAGGAGTCTTAGCGAGGCAAGGGCTGGACGGATCCGGACGACGGTCTGCGAAGGCCTTGGAAGGATCGGGTGATCTCTCCACTTACTTTTGTACGTACTATTTTTATAATACAGAAGTATCATGCTGTTCCCGAAGTAAATGTGTTAGTGTATGCTTTAATGTATGAAGAATATTTGTTATACAAGCATTCATGATGATTTATTTAATGTTTTATATGAATCTCACTAACATATAGAGTAGGAATATATTGTACAACTTGTCCTTTGTGCTGGTTTCTTCTTGTATTTCAGGTGAAGGAGGAAGGACGGTTGCAGGGAGTTTGAACTCCACGTGGATCTACTTCAAACATAGGACCAACGGGTAAACCTCTCATTCTACTCGATTTCGTTTTTATGAATGTGCATGATCGTGTGAGTCTCTGTTAAGTAGTACGCCCCTGCTCTGTGGAGGTTGAATCCCAACCAACCTCTAGGGTGTTAAATCCCCGAAACAGAACTGGCGACTCCGCTAGGGATCACATTTTTGTGATTCTCCTGTTGGGTTGTTTCAGCTGTTTGGTAGGTTACCAACAGTTTTTTCTGTCTTTTACAGTCCAGTTTGCTTTCTTGCAGTCAGTTTGAAGCTTTGATACCTTTCCCAGGCTTGTACTTTTATTTTTCATTATCTTTCTTTGTATACGCAGTTTTTCTTGCACACAGTCGCGTATACCCGCGATTTTGTGTAGAAGGAACCGCGTATACGCGGGTCTCCCTCAACACAGACGCGTATACACGCCTGTTGCATAACTGCAAGGTCGCGTATACCTAGGTTGAATTTGAAATTTCAAGATTCTGGTGTTTTTGGTCTTTACTGGCTGTGGAAGCCTGTGTTTGCAGAGTCTTTGTACTTACTGGAGTGTGACAGAAGTGGTTTTAAGTCTTGGTTCTCTTTCGTTTGTCCGAAAACTGATCTTTTGGCGAAGTGTTCTTGTTGGTGCTAGCACTCCTGGATTGAGTTCCAAGATCGCTTTCTGAGCGTTCTTGGCTGTTCTGCTTTACCAAAACAGAGAGCTTTTGCTCACTGACTCGCTCCTGTCTTTGTGTTGTGCTTCGCATTGCGTTCTTTGCTTTGTTTTCGATTGGTTTTCTTGAGTTTCATAGGCTAGGGTTTTGTTGCAATTTTCGAAGATCTTTTCTTGTTTCTTTGGAGTTTTGTGTTGCAACGAATTTTCACTATTTCTCTTGGCTGTTAGATTGAGTTTTTGGTCTTCCATTGCTCTTATTGATCTTGCTATCATTAGCCTTATAAGGTTTGGGGGCATAGTCGAAGTTTATGCTTGAAATTCGGTCTCGTTTTGGCTTGGATTGGGATAGTTGTTCTTGGTTTTCTTGAAGCTCTTGTTTTATAAAACTAAAAGGTCCAAAAAACATTTGTTTTGCTTTTTGTTTCTGCATATCAAAAACTCAAAAAACATTGTTTCTTGTTTTTGTTTTTGTTGTTGCCTTTTTCATTTTCGTTTGGTTTCATCTTTTGGAACTTTAGTGAAGTTTCTTGCTCCTAGTTTTAGCTTGATTTTGAGGAGAGGGTGTCTTTGATTTCTTCTTCTTCTTGTTGAGTATTTTGGTGTCTTATATTGAGAGTTCTTGTTTGCAAGAATTTTCTTTCTGGATATCAAAAGATGAGTTAAAACTGAAGGAGCCTTTTTGGGAAATTTCACCTTGTTTCAAGAGACTTTTTGCATCTTAGAATTTACATGCTAGTGGTCATTTGCATTAGGTGCATTGAATCATTTAGTTAGCTTCTTAATTTTTGTGAGTGTGAGTTTGTAATTCGAAAAGAAAAATACATTTTTAGTCTCGTAGAACTTACATAGAAATTTCTCTTCATCGAAAGACAAAGAACTGCATGTGCATGTAGTCAGGTTTTTATTAATTTCTTTTGCGTCAGAACATCATTGGTTTCAACTCCATATCCTTGTGACTTAATACAACGGCCCTTAAAATAAGCGATTTAATCTAAAATCAACTAGCAAGTTTTATTAAGTGTCAATCACCAACTAGCTAGGTTGTAGGGCCTTGGAATAGGAGAGAAGAGAGTTAACTCTCCAAGGCCGCTCAAACAAACATAGAAGTTTATTAATTGAGCGAAATCCAACTCCGTGAGGTGGACTGGGAAAGCTCTCATCCGAGAGTCAAGCGCGACGGGAAGTGAAGGTTAAGAAGAGGGATACCCCCCCTCCGATTAGCTGAATCTGACCTCAAGACCGTTCCGCCCAGCTTCTGATACGGATTGGTGTCCATAGTTGTTGTTCCTAGGTTCCACACAGGTGACTGCGGGGGGGAATACCGTGGTACCTGAGGCAGACGTCGCATCACTTTCAGCAGTACTTCTGGGGGGTGCCCTTGCGAAGCTTGGGTGCTTGAGCCGGCAAAGGCTGTCGTTAGGAGGTCGGCGTAATTATTTCTGATACCTTCGCTAGTTGTTCTGGGCCCTAATAATCCCAGACTGCTTTCGGAAGGCCCTATACTTCGCTTTCCTGTATTTTGGTGTCCGGTCCTCATCACCCGGAGCGGAAATACTTGGAGGTTGTTTGCTTGCTGTTTCTCAGGGATTTGATTTTAGTGTGTGCTCTTTGCTCCTAGCTTGCCTAGCTTTTCACTTTTCTTGAGTATAATATAATAAATCTGTAAAAGTGGCTGATCAAGCGCCTCGACGCGTTCGGAGAGTTCGGGGTTATCTCACAGAGTGCGAGAGCCTTCTTCAAGAAGAGGCGTAGGGTGATCAACGGTGGTTTCTGTGGGAGTCGACGTGGAAGAGATCCTCCTTAAGGTCGAAGGTTTCGTTCTTTGATTCGGTGTCGGGATGTAGAGAGGAGCGGTCCCGCTCACCGAGAGTATTGTTTCCTCAGGAGGAAGATTTTCAGATAGAAGATATACCTGAGCCTGCAGCTACAGGTCCATCTCCTCTTCCTCTTGATCATCAGTTTGTTATTCAGTACGTCGGACCGGAGTCTGAGAGACCGCCGGATCTTCCATATCTTTCTTATCTTTCGATGGCCACGACTGGGAACGCGGCTTCTACCGTGAGTGCTGCGGGCATTCAGACCCCTGCTTCTGTCGAGGCAGGGGGCACTCTTGCTCCATCTTCGAGTGCTTCTAGCACTGCTATGTTTGGCTCTGGGTTCACCCAAGCATATGCTTCTCAATCTGGTCCCTTTGTTTCAGGGATGTCCATTGCTGGAAATCCCTCTTTTTCCTTTACCGCCGGTGCAGTTGGATCTACGCCCATGTCCAACATGGCTAGTGGATCAGCTTCTTTTCAGGGTTTCCCCTTTGGGACTGGGCATATTCCTAGTCCCAATCCTTCTTTAGGGTCGTTTCATTTTACGTCCCAGACCCAAAGTTTCAATCCTTGGGCTCAGGGGCCAAGTTCGGCTTCTTTTACAGGATGGAATCCTATGTTTGCAACGTCGGGGGCAGGGAATCAGTTCATCGCGAGTCATCCAGGGAATGCTTCTTTTCCTGCATCGAGTGCTTATCAGTATTTTTCTCCTCTATCTAATGCATGGAACCCCTACCAGGGGCTTACATCTTCAGTCAATACTTCAGCGGGGGGAACTAGTCTGGGTCTTGGTAACTCGGCGTGGGGAGGAGGTTCTTCTCCGTTTTCTACGGGTCCTTTCTGGCAGCCTGGTGCCTCATCAAATCCAGGCTATTCTTTTCCGAATGTGGGAAATCCATCCCATCAAGGATGGAATTCTCAGGCTCCGCCGCGATTACCATTTCTGGCAACGTTAAACTTGCCAGACTTGGCGAAGTTAACTAATGACCCGATTCGATATAGTCCGGGTTGGCCTCCGGTTCCAACCAAACTTCCTTCGGACATTCCTAAGTTTGAAGGTAAGAATGGTGAAGATCCGGCAGACCACGTCACCACATTCCACTTATGGTGTTCATCCAACTCTCTGATCGACGATTCGATTAGATTGAGATTATTTCAGCGCACCTTAACTGGAAACGCCGCGAAGTGGTATATAGAGCTCACTGGGGGCAGTTTCGCCACATTTGGAGAACTGGTTGTCACTTTTCTTAACCATTTCCAGTTGCCTGTCAGATATGAGGCTGGGACCGAACTCCTGGCTAATTTTAAGCAGGATGAGGCAACTCACATTTCTGATCATATTCAGGAATGGAGGAGAAGGAAGAGGCTTATCAAAGCCCATATTCCGGGTGAGTTCCTTCTCGAGTGGTTTTTGAAATCGCTTCAGTCAGATATTTCAAAGGATGTATCCATGTCAGGGGTATATTCCGAGGAGCAGGCCATCTTTAGGGCCCAGCAGTTAGAGTTGATCTATTCTCAGTCTGGCATGCTTTACAAGTATTTGCCCAATGCTCCTCGCTCCAAATTGGATCTATCGAAACCCAAACCTAGTCCGCATGGTGACGGACTTGTCGGATCGGTCAGTAGTAGTGCAGCCAGCCTGCTTTCTCAATTGCAGCAGTTGTCTTTACAATCTGCTCCTTCTGGTCAGGCTGTGCCTGCTGATTCTTCACCTTCCCAGTCTTTGTCCATTAATGTTGTCCAATCTTCTGAACCCAAAGGAAATCAACAATCCGATGGGAAGAAGAAGGGACGTAATAACAAGAAGAAGGGCAAGAATGGGAAGGGCAATGCAAATAAGACCAACGAGCGTGTTGGTGAAGGGCAAAAGGAGAAAAAGAAAGTTAAGTTTCCGTGCAAGCTTTGTGCTGGAGACCATCTCACGCATCTTTGCCCGAAAATTCAGGATGCTCAGCGCCTGTTATCTCAGCAAGGTTCTTCTAGTTCCCAGGCTGTGCTAACAAACCCTTTTCCCCAAGGGCAACAATTAATTGCTGGCGCGAATCAAAAATCCTGGGGCTTCCTCTGGAGGTCCTCAGGAAGGGGAAATTCCATCGAATATCTTTATGATGAGTGCTCACGTGGATGTCGCTACGAGATCCCGTGATTATGGCGGAGAGGAATCTTCGAAAGCTAAGGAAGTTCCTGATGCTACTGAGCCGCTTCACATCACGAAGCCAACTGCCGAGTCTATGCCTTGGATTCCGAAGGCATCCTCTAAACGGTCAACAATTAATCCAAACATGAGGGCTGCCCAGAACTACTCGATTGTAGAAGATCTGGCGCAGAGTCCTTGTGCTATGTCTGCCTTAGAGGTACTCCAGTCTTGTCCGGCTCAGCGCAGTGCTTTGCTCACTACCATTGGGGCTATTGATCCGAAAAATTCTCTTCTGATTACCTTTGATATGAAGAATTTTAAGAAGAGACTTCCTCATCATATGGCCTTCCATATTAAATCATCGTACCGGAAGACTAATATCTTTCGCATGGTCGTTGATGAGGGTGCTTCTACTTGCGTGATGTCTCTCGCATGCTGGAAGACACTAGGATCTCCAAAAGCTGTTCCATCTAGCACTATTCTTACTGCATTCGATGGCCATTCTCATAGGCCCCCTGGTATTGTCCCGGCTTTGCCCATCTGTGTTGGGGGCAAAACCGTTAACATAGAGGTTGAGGTAGTAGATGCAGCCTTGGACTACAACCTTCTGTTGGGGAGGAACTGGATATATGATATGGATGCCATTGCATCCTCACTATTTCGGATAGTATGTTTCCCCCACGAAGGGAGGATATTTACGGTGGATCAACTGGACTGTCCTCCTGTAGACCTGGATGCGCCTCCTGACTCATCTGTCCCTAAGTTGGACAATACTAAGGCGCCTATCGAGAATCTAGGAGTTGGAATGTATTCTTCCCTGATGGGATCTTTTGATCTTCCTCCTCCTAAGGTGTCTATTAATGCTATTTCATCCTCCAAGGCTCCCCTTCGAAGAGATTTCTTTCGAACTCATTATTTTTCGGACCCTTGGACCTTACCTTCCCCAACTGCCACTTTGGAGGAAGGGCAAGTGGGTGGAATGGCATTCCCGATTTCTGCAGCTGAGATTGCATATCAGTCTGTTGTTGACACTGCAGAGTCTGATCCAGCTCCTCTTTCGCCGGAAGAGTTGGATGGTGATGTGGCTCCGGATTGGACGCTTACTTCTTCTTCTGCCCAGGATTGTCTAGATACCACTCTTCCATCTGAAGAGGCCATCCTGGAAGCAATGACAGGTATAGAGAGACCGTGGGATGACTTGCATCATCGGTCTTACTTCCTACCTGACTTGAGCGAAGTCGAAGCTATTTTTCCAAGTCCTCAGTCTCTTGGACCTGTTCACCCAGTCTTGAGCCCCTTAGCACCAGCACAGGTTTATGCTGAAGGGAACATGGCTGTGATCTCTCCGACTATCCCGGTGAACATCTCCAGGAATCCCAACATTATCGAGAACGTTTTCATCGGAGCTGAATGTTCCCGTGAAGAAGTTCAAATCTATACCGAGCTCTTCAAAGAGTATAGGGATGTTTTTGCTTGGTCTTATGAGGAAATGCCTGGCATAGACCCATCTATCGTCCAGCATGAGATCGAGACGTATGAAAACGCTAAGCCGGTCAGGCAAAAACTTCGTCCGGTTAATCCTAGGAAGGCAGCAGCTATCAAAGCTGAAGTTGAAAAGCTGCTTAAGGCGGGATTCATTTTTCCAGTTCCTCTGACTGAATGGGTTTCAAACCCCGTTCCTGTTGATAAAAAGCAAGGAACAATTCGAGTGTGCATCGATTTCAGAGACCTGAATAAGGCGTGTCCTAAAGATAATTACCCCACACCCTTCATTGATCGGATTATTGATGAGTGTGCCGGTAACGAAATTTTTTCCTTCATGGACGGTTTTTCTGGTTATAATCAAATTACTATCCGTCCAGAAGATCAACATAAGACCGCATTTATTTGTCCCTGGGGTACGTTTGCATATAAGAAAATGCCTTTTGGTCTGAAAAATGCTGGAGCTACTTTTCAGCGGGCCATGTCTTACGCCTTCCACGACATCAAGAAAATCATCGAGGCATACTTAGATGATCTAGCTGCTCATTCTCGAAAGAGGATGGATCATCCAGGTCACCTCTGGCAAGTATTTGAAAGATGTCGTTTTTATAAAATTCGTTTGAATCCGAACAAGTGCATTTTCGCGGTAACATCCGGTCGGCTGTTGGGATTTATCGTGTCTAGGGAAGGGATAAGGGTAGATCCCTTCAAGGTAGAGGCAATACTTCGGTTGCCTCCCCCGTCTTCAATTCGTCAGCTTCAAAGTCTCCAAGGGAAGTCTAATTTTCTTCGGAGGTTTATCGTTAACTATGTTGAGATTACAAAGGGATATATGAGACTGTTGAAGAAAGGAGTTCCTTTTCTTTGGGACGACTACGCTCAACGCTCGTTCGATGCTTTGAAAAAGGCATTGACCTCTGCTCCTTTACTGAGTCCACCCGATTATAACAGAGATTTTCTTTTGTATCTGGCTACAGCAGAATCTACCATTGGTATGGTTCTGGTTCAGGAGGATGATGCTCTGGCTGAGCATGTTATTTACTACCTTAGTCGAGGACTGGTAGGACCTGAACTGCGATACACCCAGATAGAAAAATTAGCCTTAGCAGCAGTTCATGCTGTGCAGCGACTCCGGCATTATATTATTCTTCGCAAAACTTATGTCTTGGCAGCTGCCAATCCATTTCAGTTTGTCCTCAGCAGGCGAGTGATTGGGGGCAAATATAATAGATGGATTGTGATATTACGGGAATTTAATCTAGAGTTCATGTCTGCCAAATCCAAGAAGTCATTAGTCTTTGCGGAATTGATCTCCGAGTTGCCTTGTGGAGAGGAGATGATCTATGATGAGTCCTTTCCGGACGAACACTTGTTTTTTATCTCTCCACAAGATCCTTGGTATGGGGATATCATCGTGTATCTCCAGACTGCGAAGTTTCCCTCTTCTTTTTCGAAAGACGAGCGCCGTAAGCTGCGTCACTTAGCTAAAAGTTATCTGATTATTGGTGATGCTTTGTACCGTCGAGGGGTTGATTCAATCCTAAGACGCTGCTTAACTTTCGAAGAAGCCGAGGCTGTGCTCAATGATTCTCACGGTGGAGCTTGTGGGGGTCATTTATCAGGACTTGCTACAGCCCAAAAGATTTTGCGTGCTGGCTACTTCTGGCCCTCGATTTTCAAAGATTGTATTGAATCGGTCAAGAAGTGTCATCCTTGTCAGGTGTATACTCGAAAAATGCGCGCTCATCCAGCTCCGCTTTTTCCGCGTATTCCATTTTAATGATTAAAAAAATATAAAAATCCCTAATTTCGCGCTGGGTTGATGGTTACTCAGGTAGTTCAACCACCCCAGCCCGTGGCCAACTGTTTCCAACTGCTGAAACTACTTGGAGGGACTATAAAAATACCTCATGTGTATGGCCTAAGGGAGAGAGAGAAAGTATTGATATTATACTCTGTTGGTTCCCTATCCAAGTCTGATTCCCCGTGCCTCCTGCACTTTCCCAGTTCATTTCAGGAAACCCTTGTTTCTTTGAGATACACATCCCTTTATATGTTATCTCGTATGCACTCATTTGGAAGGAGTCTTAGCGAGGCAAGGGCTGGACGGATCCGGACGACGGTCTGCGAAGGCCTTGGAAGGATCAGGTGATCTCTCCACTTACTTTTGTACGTACTATTTTTTATAATACAGAAGTATCATGCTGTTCCCGAAGTAAACGTGTTAGTGTATGCTTTAATGTATGAAGAATATTTGTTATACAAGCATTCATGATGATTTATTTAATGTTTTATATGAATCTCACTAACATATAGAGTAGAAATATACTGTACAACTTGTCCTTTGTGTTGGTTTCTTCTTGTATTTCAGGTGAAGGAGGAAGGACGGTTGCAGGGAGTTTGAACTCCACGTGGATCTACTTCAAACGTAGGACCAACGAGTAAACCTCTCATTCTACTCGATTTCGTTTTTATGAATGTGCATGATCGTGTGAGTCTCTGTTAAGTAGTACGCCCCTGCTCTGTGGAGGTTGAATCCCAACCAACCTCTAGGGTGTTAAATCCCCGAAACAAGCCTGCACACAGACTTCATCTAAGCTGGTAGGATTGAACAATAGAATAGTATGTTGTAGATAATTGTGCAAACCTCCTATGTATTTCAACAAGGTGTCTTGACTTTGTAAGTCTACTCCAAGTAGAAGTGCTCTCCTTCTAAACTCTTGGGTATAATCTTGCACATTTTGACCTTTAAGTTGCCTAAAATTTTTCCAATTCATAATTGCTTTCTGAATATGAGCAAGAGGATA
Source organism: Pinus albicaulis (assembly GCA_034641835.2). NCBI lineage: Eukaryota > Viridiplantae > Streptophyta > Pinopsida > Pinales > Pinaceae > Pinus > Pinus albicaulis. Next base: position 657,929,753 of record CM076579.1, on the reverse strand, counting down.
AAACTGTTTCTTAATAGCTGTAATAAACTCATTCCATGTTAGAGTTATCTTACCATGCTTTTTAATTTCCTCCCTGGTCTTGGCTTCCCACCAAACCAAAGCTGCTCCATCCATTCTCAAAGAGGCTAATTGAATTTTAGTGTCATCATCATGCAAATTCTGGATTCTTAGATAGACTTCCAGTTGTCTAATCCAGTTATCCAATTTCTCTACATTAACATCACCATTAAACATTGGCAACTCAAACTTCACATCAAGCTTTAACAAAGGATTTTTAAGAGATGTTTTTGTTTTGTGTGACTGATTAACAGAAGTAGAAGAGGATGATGTGGAGGAAGAGGATGACGATGGAGATGGTGGATCACCATTTCCTCCATTCCCTTTCTTAGACTCATCTTTGTCTTTCTTTCCTTCTGAAGAACCTCCTTCTTCTCTTTGGTTTCTAGACCCTTCTCCAGCAATTCTATCATTTCTCTCCTGGTATAGGATCCTAACCATCTGAGTCAAGTCCAAGAAAGCTTTTCTAAAGACTCTTTCTTCTTCTTTGGGATCCATTTCTTCATGTACTTCTCCTTCTCTGGAAGACATGCTTGTGGCTGATTCTAAGGCTATTGAGGATGAAATGGAAGGTGGATGTAATGGCACTCTAGCCCTCCTTGGTTGAGGATTAACTTGTTCTCTAACCAATTGACCTTCCCCTCTTTGCAGTTTCAGCCTAGTAAGCATCAAATTTTGCAGACTAATACAATTTACTTACACAAATTTCACAATCTCTTAAGAAAAACCTTGAGCTCCGATACCAACCTGATCTGAAATCGTGAGAACAAACTATTTCTCATACAGAGATGGACTGTAGGGGCATTCACCGGATGTTTCACCTTTCTAGGAAAGGATGAATCCGGAGGCTACCTGGCCCTCTACAGACTCTGCCTAAAGAAATAATATGTAATCACCAATATCTAGATCAATGAAAGTATTTTGTTTTTAATTTCAAAGTATTCATTGATCTGTTTTTAGTGTGAATAAGCAAGAATATATGTTCTGCAATTGAAGTGTAGAGGTCTGATGATAAAATAACAAGTTTTGTTTACTGTATAAACTTGTTTGGGAAAAGCATGCTTATGAAAATTTACTGTTTAAACTATCAGAATCTGAAAATAAACAGCCAAAATATACAGAGTGACAACAGATAATTGTTTAAGCGGTTCACCCCTCTCTTGGGCTACCTCCGCTGGGTCCAAAAGCCTCTAATTAGGCTCAGTCCTCCTTTGATTAAATGCTTAAAATGAGATTACATCTGTATAAAATCCTCAAATGGAAAAATAGACTGCAAAAATAGATTAAGAAGACCCAAATCAGTCTAAAATGAGTACAAAATCACCTCCATTGGATGAAGGTAGTCCAATGCAGCTCTCTTTCCCTTAGGCCCTGATGGCTCCACGATCAAAAACGCTGTAAAATTCGCAGATAGAATGCCCTGGTGGCTCTGCAAACACTTCCAACAGCTCCAGAATCATCTCTACACCTAAAATCAAAAAAAAATTCGTATCAAAAGACCTCTCCTAGCCAAAGTTATGCCACATTTACTCCATCTGCCAGTTGGCCTAAACAAACTCCAGTTAAATCTGGAGAAACTCCAGATAATACCGACAAATTTGGATTCGGCGCTATATTTGGGGTACTCCGTCGTAATTTCCGCCAAAGTAGGGGGCTAGAGGATAAGCACCCCGTGTCCGCACCGTTCGGAGGTCTGTTGGCATATAATAAAGTTTGAACGGATTTTAAAACGTTTTATCCGCACCCTCCGCCGGTCTGTGTGACCACACCTTACCATAGCACGCCGATGCATTAAGCCTTGGGTTCTCGGCTGTAGGTCATATGTAATAGGGGGCTGGCCCCCTTTCGGGCCCCGCCCAAAATAACACACGGTTTAAATATAATATTGTTTGCAATGTTAAACAACGTTCAACCCGTGGTCCAACGGTTAGACCGTTGGGTTGTTATCCGCCCGGTCCTGCGTTCGAATCCGGCCGACGACTTCATACAAATTTTTGAAATGCCATTCCAAACCGACTTGGGGGGCCCATGTGGCGGCCTCCGGGCTAGCCACGTGGCACTCTGTAATTGGCCACAAGAAGAATATTTCGCAGAATATTCTGTGTAATATTCCACAGAATATTCTATGGAATATTCTTTTTTTTTAATAAAAATATATTTTTTCCCAAAGTCAAATTTTGGCCTTTTTTCACTGAAATTGACGAATCTTTAAACCTGAATATCTTCTGCATATGGCGTCGGATTTGAGTGTTGTTCACGGCGTTGGGATCGTATTGCCGAGCTCTTTCCAGTCGATCTATTTTGGAGCCATTCTAAGAAACTTCATTTTTGAGCATTTTTCTTCAAGAGACTTGATCTCCTGATCAATCATGGTCGTAAATCATGGCATTGAAAAACTTGTCATTTTTTTGGTTTACATAACCATGTGTTTGTTGAGTGTTGGAAAAGAATGGCAACACAAAGGAGGATGAGGTGTGAAAATCCTTCTCCACAGCATAAAATGAAACTAGTTAAGAAGGTATGGAGGAAGAGGACTCATTGCAGTTATTGCGACCGAAGTGGCCATCAAAGAGCCATGTGCTGGAAACTCCACCTAGAGCAACACATTAAAGAGAAAGCGCTCATGCATCAACCAGTCAAAAGAGTTGATCAACAAGTAAATCTCCCACAGGGGGATGTCCCATTCACTTTTCTCAAGAGGGGTTTCTATAGACTATTTTTCTATAGGTGTATCTTGTCATGGCCTTATTTTTGTAAATCATGTGTTGCATTTCTTCATGTAAAAGTGATGTTTTGTTTTTCCATCACTTATGAATCAACTATGATATTTTAGCCTTGTTTTATAAGTCATGTGATGCATTTATTTCATGTAAAATGGATGATGTGTTTTCCATCACTTTAAAATGCGACAATGATGTTTTGGTCTTGTACTGATAGTTGGGGTGTGATTTCTATTTTAATGTAATCTTGACCACTAAGTATGTGTTATAAACTCGTGGCAAGTATGGAAATTTTTGGGTCATAGTCGATCATAATGTGAGCATGTAATTTGCAGTAGATTGTACTACAGGTTTGCGGAGGATGCAGGTGTCGGTTCATCGCTTATGGCTCCGAAGGACAAAGGTGAAGGACAAGGAAGGGTGACCTTTCAGGACACTTGTGGTGAAGACATAGTACATAGAAATTGCATATTATTGTTGATGCTTTTGGAGGACCAAAAGCTCCTTAATGGGGAGGAATGATCCAGGTGGCTCTAGAAACACACATAGGACAAAAAGGGCTGATGAAAGCTCAAAAATAAAAGTGTTCAGATTTCTCTTAAACTAGTTTCAATTTTAAGATTTCGTCGTCTTGATCGCAACGGTGCGAACGACGTGCCAATCCAAGCTCGTATAAGAAAGTTAGAGTAGTTTGAAGTTTAGTTAAGGAAAGGGAAGTGGGGCCCACAGCATGCCACATGGCATCCCAGTAAGAGTGTGGGATCCACATGGAAAGCCCCTCAGCTGTTGACACATGGCTCTCCTCAATTGGCCCCTTACCCTTGTAGAAAAGACAAAATAAAATGATATTTAATTTCCCACATAAAAACAAAAAAATCATTAAAAAAATAATAACTATATATTAAATATAGTTATTAAAAATAAAAATCAATTTAAATATGGCAAATTGTTATGTAGCAACTATCATATTAAATATGGTTAAATTCAAAATTAAACAAAACGTCCATTTTTATTTTTGGGAGGAGATACGAATTCCATATATTATATAGTTTGAAAAAACTATATTAAAACTAAAATTGGCTTTTAAAACAATATTTGGACTCAATGGGATTTGAACTCAAAACTTCCAAACAACAACTATCTTAATATGATTATGCCAACCAATGTGTCAACCTCACACTTTGTCTTGTTCATTCTCACACTTTATTATAAAATGTCATTCAAATGGTTCAAGGAAACCATGGAGAATGATGGAGAATATGTGAGAGATGAGGGCACAGGGAGGCCAATGGAGCTGTGAGCAAAGAAAATGAATTTCGGACATCAGATGGACACGTAGTTCAAGGTAGGATGGTGCACACAGTTTGAGGGAATATTTTTTGATGCCAAGGGAATCTTTTGATTCAAAGGAGGTAAAATTTTCCTATCTCAAAATGTATTAAACTTTATATGCATTTTAACCAGAATTTCACAGGGAGCGCGATGGTGCACCCAGATTTTCCATTTGAGTAGTGGTTTTTCAGATTCCCTATGGATGATAATCTTCAAGAATCTTGAGGGAATCTTTCATATTCCTTGGAGGCCGAAATTCGCCAGTGTGAGAATGAGGTCAACCTTATACTCATTCTTCTTAGAATTTCGCAAGGATCTTAATGTTGAGATCAGATTCTTGTTTTGAGTTGCAGATTTCTAAATTCCCTATGGAGCAGCATCTTTGAGGAATCTAGGAGGAATATAAAAGATTCCCTAAGGCCTAGATTTTCACTTTGTCAAAATTCAGCAAGTTGACATTCGATCCTACACCTCTCGGTGACACGATTTCAGCGGTGCAGTTATATTTTCCATCTGAGCCTTATTTTTTTCAGCCACTTTTCAAAGTGGAGTTGCAGGTGTCAGCATTCAATATGCGAGCAGTCGTTTTCAGGATATTCGACGCCACGAGATTGATAGTACAACCAAATCCATCAGTTTATCATCCTTTTCTTCAGATAGCTTCAGGATGTGAGGTATATGTTGTGTGATCATGTACTTCTTTGTCTCTTTGCTATGAGATGCATTGTGTTGTATAGATTCGTGTTTGATGTTTGACGTGAGATCTTGTTTTGTTCTTGATGTGAGATGTAATTTCTATCATGTATTTTTTTTATGTTGTTTGATTTACTTTGATGCCTTGTTGGTGGGATACTCATTTTCACCATGAATGTTTGATTGAGATCCCTTTTGTTTCCATGTTCAGCGGGATACTTATAGTCATCATTCAGGTGAAATTTTCATGCTGATAGGAGTCCCTTTTATGAATGAGAGTTCCTGTAGCAGAACATCTCGAGCAGAGGTCTAGCCACTCCTGCATGAGGGAATTTTTCTTGTATGATAGAGAAACTACCATCCATGTACATCATCACTCTTTCTAGCACTTAATGCGGTGACCTACACCATCTTGACACTGAGGGCCAGAGATGTAGTCCCTCTTGGAGGAACTCCATTATCAATCTCTTATGTTGCTAATGCTTGTTACATTCCTCTTCTTTCCAGCATGCAAATATGTTCTTTTATGTTCATTAATGCTTTGATGCAATTCTAACACATCATCCAAAGTAAAAGGTATTTGTTAAAGGGTATCGAAAATTCACCCGGATCAATATGTTGGATGATGCTTTAGATGAACTAAGTACCTTGGTCAATGACTACCTCCCTTCAAAATCCAAATTTTTAGAAGATGTTCTCTCCCAACAACTAAACTACTTATTTATATGTAGTCATTTTTATTTCTTTTACCCTATCGCATTGATTCACATACTTACTACTTACTAGGATGTATTTATTTTAACTTGAAAGGGGGTCTATGGGCCCCACAAATTCTAAGACCCATATATCAAAATATTCCTTTTACACTTTGGGTTTTAATGAAATTTCACTTCTTTTTGTGGGCCTCCTCATCCTTTTACACTCATTAAAGTAAGAAGTATATCTTTGAGCTTACATAATCTTATAGGTTATCCTTTTTTCTACATTTTTTGGGCCTTTGTTTTGGACAAGATATTTTTGGAGTTATGGAGAATCATAAGATAGGTGACGGAGCACAATCAAGGTAGGCAGGGAGCTGTTGCGGTTGCGAAAAACCTAAAGGCAGGTGTGGGGCATAAACATATGACGACGCAAATGGTAGAGAAGGGAGACAAGGTACAAGAAGTAGAACTCCCAGTAACGGAGAAGAAATAGAAGGTAGCAGAGTACAATGGAAAAACTGAGCAGAAAAGGGGCAAAGACTAACAGTGTCAGTCGGCAGGAACAGATAAGCAGGGAAGAAGCGACTTCGAAGATAGTTAATTAGAGAGAGGTAGATAGGAGGGTAGAGCCTAGGGAGAGCTCTGCAAAGCCTTATGTACTAAACTAAACTGTAATAGACTCAACAGAGTATGTTTATACTATTTTGAGCCAAATTAATCGAATCATACTGTTTTTGTTCTGCCTATTATGGATTAGTTGATGCTTGATTGATTATGGTGTATGTATGTCTATTTTAAAATTTTAATTCAATACTATGAATATATATTAATGAATGATAACATGCTTCTTAAAGTTGGGATATATGAATGTCTTTTGTATGCATGTAAGAGATGACTTGCGTTAGTAATCTGTCCTCGATGACAATGATCTAGTCTCTAATATTAGTAAGGTCACGACATGCTTTGTGTGAGACTCCTTTCTCCCTCAAGTGGGGTTAAATGTCGGCGTTGTCCTAGACTACAGCGAAAACCTTGTTGGCCTCAAGCCTGAACCTAGGTATTTCCCAGAGAATTCATTTTTCGCCAACAAATGGTTCCGTTGTCAGGACCTGAAATTTTATCTAGAAGCTAGATCATGGTATCAAGGATTTATGAGGAAGAACTACGTAGCTAGTGGTACAATCATGTAGATCAGTTCATATCACAACAAGTGGAGCTTAGGCAGCAGAGGGGAAAGATTATCAAGGATTAGGTCCTTTTTTCTGACTCAGCAAGTGACTTGTATGAAATTTTCTAGGGAAAATTTCCCAAAGAGCTTTACAACTAGTTGCGGAGATTCCAAATCAAGTCACTTCCTGAAGGATTGAATCGAGTCTGTCACAGTTGGATACACACAGATCTAGCAGCACCATGGAAAATTTTAGGGGCTAATATTCGCAGGTGGGCTAATTTTCCATGGTTTTTCCAAAAAAAAGATTCACCAATTTCCATTTTTTTATAAAAGTGATTTGCCCAAATTTTACAATAAAATTATTTTAATTTAAAAATCGCCAACATTATATAGACAATATATATAATTTCACTATAAATTTGAATAATTTTACAAATACATCAATAAATATTTTATATTTTTCACATTAGGGACTAGTCATATTTGCCATTTTTTTAAACTTCAAAATAATTTTCCATCCTTAAAATTTTCATTGAGCAGCACTACATCGGTTAGATACAATTATAACTTGAGCAGTAGATTTTTGGGTAAAAAATATCTTAGAGGGGTACATTGTAGAGTTTGCAGCTGAGTGCTACCAATATTTTACAAAAGCCGAAGACATATTTAAATATGGGTTGCAGGGGAAATTGTTGAAAGTAATCCCATTGTGGATTAAAGCTCTAATGGTGGATGAGGGCCTAATTTTATTCCAAAGTCCTAATATTGAGACCTAAACCTCCAGTACTGGGGGAAGGAGTTGAGGTAAAGATGCCACGAATGGGGAAAAAGGGGGAATATGGATATGGATGCCGGAACCTCCAGTAGGTTGAGAGAGCGGAGAGCACATCGAAGGGCGCAGATTGCTGAGAAGTGACGGGAAAGGGCAATATGAAAATTTGAGAAGCAGGAGAAGAATCGACAGAAGAAGGAAAAGGCGCCATAGATGAAAGAAGAAAGAGAAGGTTAGATGGGACCCCAAGGAATGGAAGGGTCCATTAAGGAAGTTGGGCAAGTTTATAGGAACCCAGCCCAAAGAGAGAAGGGAAATAAGTCCAGTGAGGAGGACACACACACCGAGGAGGAGTCGGATGTGGAGCTGCATGTTGTGATGGAGAAACTATTTCAAGAGAGGTCAACAACCATAACGCAAGGTAATCCTATTCCCAAAGTTTCAAGTAGCACTAGTCCTAACCTTCCCCTGGTACTCTATCATCCACCTGATAATTTCTTGATAAAGTTGAGGGATTTTAGCAAGTTGAGTAGTAATAAATCCACAGTACAAATATCTACTAGCAACAGTTCTAGTAGTTAAATCTCTCAGCCAGGAAGCAGAGGTTTTATTTTGGTACCACCAACACAAGTAAATATGGTGGGATCGTTCACCTGATACCCAAAATTCTTTGGAAAAGGTAATGAAGATGTAGAATAGCACTGGTATCTCTGCAAAGCAATTTGGAGAGCTCGACAGACACCAGATGCAGTCAAGTTAATTGAATTTCAAACCACATTAAGGGAAATATCTTTGATCTGGTTCATCAAATGGTTAGAAGCGCACCAGAACCCAACAATAGATGACGTTAAGAGGGAATTTGTCCAATAATTCAAGCTGCCTCACATGAATCAGCAAGGATTGTTCGAGCTATGAGAAATCAAACACTAGGAAGGAGAAACAACCTAAGATTTGATGAGAAGATGCAAAGACATGATTGGAAAGATAAGTTACCCAGTCGATCGAAATCACCAGCAATATCGGTTCATTAAATCACTCATACCATTGAAAAGGACACACTTGGAACAATAGTCAAGCAAGCATACAGCTTGTTGGAGCAACTCCACAAGTGTTCCAATTTACTAACAATGAAGGCTCAACCTGTTTCATATCAATTGCAAAAGATCTTCCTCGAAATAAGAGGGACCATAGATCCAGTCAGCCGCACTTAGCTGTATGACCAAGTAGACGTACTCGAAACACAGATTCAGGCCATCGAGGAACGCTCAGAAAGAACAAAGCAACTTCTCGGGGACCTATGGAAACCTTTGAAACAAAAGGCAGATGAAATTTAGCAACTGGTGTCTGAGACCAAAACCAAACTCCAAAGGGGAAAATATTGACAGTGTCAGTCAACAGGAACAGATAAGCAAGGAAGAAGTGACTCCGAAGATAATTAATCAGAGAGAGGCGAATAGGAGGGTAGAGCCTAGGGAGAGCTCTACGAAGCCTTATGTACTAAACTGAACTCTAATAGAATCTGTGGGGTATGTTTATACTATTTTGAGGCAAATTAATGGAATCAGACTATTTTTGTTCTACCTATTATGGATTAGTTGATGCTTGATTTATTATGGTGTATGTATATCTATTTTAAAATTTTAATTCGATACTTGGAATATATATTGATGAATGATAACCTACTTCTTAAAGTTGGGATATATGAATGTCTTCTTTATGCACGTAAGAGATGACTTGCGTTAGTAATATGTATGCGATGACAATGATCTAGTCTCTAATCTCTGTAAGGTCATGACACGCCTCGGGTGAGACTCCTTTCTCCCTCGAGCAGGGTGAAAATGTCGGCGTTGTCCTAGACTACAGCAGAAACCTTGTTGTCCTCAAGCTTGAACCTGGGTCTTTCCTAGAGACCTCCTTTTTCGCCAACATACATGGCTCTTTCATGATTCACCATGGAATGCATGGACGATATTTCACCCTTCATCCTCCCTCACACATCTTCTCCAGATTTGATTTTTTCCAAGCTTGAATAAAAATCTTGCAATTAGTTTTCACTTTTCCTAACAACACTGTATCTTTCCTTATAAGAAAAATGTCGAGGAAACCTCCCTATTATATCATAGTTGGATATGTTAGAAAACAAATGGGTTTTTACTTAGATAGAAAATGTGTTTTCATCTTGGAATTTATCATCTATCATATCTTCATATACATAATTTTTTATTCTTAAGAAAAAAATGCAATATTTTTCCTTCATAGTTTTCAAGGGCAGTTAAATCAAATTGCTATAATAACATAAGCCATCTAATGTTTTTTTCATTAATATCAAGTTTGTTCATGAGGAACGTAATAGAACATGGTCTATGTGTACAAATACTTGGTAACTAGTTACATAATGTTTGAATTTATTAAGAGAAAAAACTACTACAAGGATTTATTTTTTAGTAACTATGTAGTTTAGCTCTACATTAGATAATTTTTTGTTGATAAAGTAAATTGCATAGGGTATATTATTCTCTTGTTGTCCCAACACTACTACTACTTTGTTTGAAGCATAATTATGGATATAGAAAGGAATGTTCCATTTAGGTCCTTGTAGAATAATATTGAGGTATGCAATCAAAAGATTCTTAACACTATCATGTCCAATGGAAATTTATGTCTTTGGATAGCAAGTGAAATGGTGAGGAGGAAATTTTGTTGAAACCTTTTATCAATATCCTATAGTAACCTATATAAACAAGAAAAATTATGAAAAATTGTGGTTTTTGAGGAGTAGGTAGACATTTGATGATTTTTACTTTATTTTGTTCTACTTCAATTACTTTGGAAGAAAAATGATGTCTTAGAACAATTTCTTCACTCATAAGAAGATGAAATTTTCCATGGATAAGTAGAGATTCATATCTTTACACATTTAGAGAAATTTTTTAATATGTGTCAAGGCCTCCTGAAAGGAGTGCCATAAGGTGTGAAGTCATAAATATATATTTCCGTAGTCTCATGGACAAAATTTGAAAAAATACCAAGTAGAGCTCTTTATAAAGTGGAATGATCATTGCATAGACCGAAGGAATGAATATTGTAGGAAATTTTGGGTGTGGAGCCCGATTATCTTGTTTATTTTGTATCACAGCGTTGGACCCCTGTACCTTAATGGGGCGGCAATGCTGCTCATAATTAAACGCTTCCTAGGGGGTCCATGGGGGCGGCTGCGACCTTATGGAGTCCCCCCCCCTGGCGGAGGGGTTTTGGGAGCAGCACCCCTGAAGCTAAAAACATATGTAAAATTTCCTTCTAAAAGTATAGTAATTTCTAGTCAATCTGGGTCGTTCATTAGGCAGATGATCTGACAGTAGAAGTTATGTTTATTTTAGGGTTTTTTTCCCTAGAAGGTAACCCCTCGCTTTGTATGAGGGTATTGTATTGCGGCTATGTATTGTATGTGTATTCTCAGAGTGAGAAACAGATAAGGATATTGTGAGAGAGAATAGAGGATTTTACAACAGATATGCTGTAGGTTGTGTCTCTTCATTTTGTTGGATAATAGAAAGGAAAGACTGGCTATTCGGGGTGGACGTAGCCCAAACTAGGTGAACCACGTATATCTGTGTCTCTCTAGTTTTATGTGTTTTCTATGCTTGTGTTTTTCGCATATTTTATGTGTTGCATTGCTCTGTAATATATAATTTTCTAAGAAGGAAAGTTAACCAAGGGGTTTGAAAATGTAGTTTTATCTTGGTATTTAGGGATGATTTGTATCTAATTATATCCCATGAATCCATCTAATAAAAAAAGTATTCTTTCCCTACTATGACAAATAGGAATTGGTCAATCAATGGTAAGGAAAATTAATCTTTACCAGTGGCCTTATTAAGCTCCTTTTTTTCTACACATGCTCTCATTGACAATTATTATTTAGGACAATGATCAAGGGTGAAACCCACTCACTATTAGAGATTGGGTAGATGAATCCAACATCTGATCATAGTTTATGCAGTTCCTCTTTGACAATGTGTTTCAATGCATGGTTCATCCTCTTTGAGGCTACCTAAGAGGTATGTAGTCCAAATTGATGTATATGTTGTGATTACATATGGAGGGGTTTATGCCCTTCATATCCATGCAATCCCATAAAAAGGGTACAACATGGTTTTTCAAGATAGACAACAATTTATTCTCTTGATCAACAGTGAGATTAGTGTTGTCTTTCAAAGTTTTAGATAGGTGGATTTATATATTTTTGATAATGGAATTATCATCCTCAACTATGAATAGTTTTGCAAATTTTTTTCTTCATCTAAATAAAATTTATGTTACTATTCATCATCTTGATTGCCTATTTTTGTAGAAAAATGGTACTGATTTTGTATAAAATTAGGATGAAAGTGTCTTCCTCAAATTGTCTATTATTTAAGGTCATATAAATTGTGCAATGCGGTGGGTATATGTCTAAATGAGGTCCTCTACTTCTTGATATACCCAAATTGGAAAATTTCCTTACATTAGTGGCTAAGAAAGAGGGTAAAGTACAAGATTATTTTGGGACTAGCCATTTGTGATAGTAATGGCTCATGCTCTACAAATGATGTGTGCATTAGTTGTGGCCCCCACCACTGTCTTCTAAAAATTATAGATTATCCATTGAATTTGTTCTCGGGTTGGAGGACAAAGAATTCATTGGTGTACTCCCAATAATTAATGGAAACCATTATGTATTCCAACATCCCCTTAGGTTATACCATTGATTTTTCAAGAAGCTGAAGGACAATAGTAGTGTTCCTCAATGAAGCTTGAAGTTTTAGATTCAACATTTTCTCCTTAGTCATGAAAATTATTTTATCCCCTAAATATATTAAGGTCTTGTGTATCAAGTTTTTATTGATATTCACTCTCAATACTTGGCTGCTAGGATCTAAATACTTGGGAATAATCATCCTTCCAAGCATGATATTTGTTAAGTGTCTTATGACATTTGATTTTACGAGTATATTTTCTCTTCCTCCCAAGCTTCTTGAGACATTCCTCTCTAATTTAATTGTTGTAGATAAGAACATATATGATGGATTGGAGGAGTGGTATTTTAACACACAAGCTCTTGAGTTCTCCTAGTAAATCACTCTTTTCAAAAAGTATAATTTTTCTTGATGTTCAACCTTTCAATATAAAGTGGAGCTGATGTAAGAAAATTCTATTGAAGGGAGGTTTTCTCCTTGTAATTTTCTATATATTATATTGACTGGGTAATGGAAGGATCCTGGAGCACCTTTCATAACCCTAAGTTTATTTCTTGAACATATAGAGAGTAGGTATATTATGTAGCGTCATTTTTGTAGGCTTCTTGAATTTGTTTATTGTTAGGATTTGACATATATTAAGTAGGAAGTTGAGGATGTTTTGTAGGGGTGGAATTTAGGATGTTTTAACTTGTTCAGGATGAGGAGGCATTAAAATAGATGGTTGACTCATTGGTGGCCTCCACTCTTGTGGAGGATTATCCCATTGAGCGTTTTGGTTCTGAAATGGTAGATAAGGAGGAGAATCTTGCTAATTTGGATAATTCCATTTATTTTTCATAGCCCAAGGAGGTTGGTTAGGTTTAAACCAAGGTTGAATGGGAATTTTTCCATTATATACAACAAAATTCTATGGGATATTATATATCATATCTTGATGGAAGGATCTTGGAGTTACTAGTATTCTTTAATGATCATTGAAGCATGCATATTCCACACTTCCCTCTGTTCCTTGGTATACAAATTTCAAACTTGGAAATGGAGGTAATTTTTTAGTTGGATGAGGTTCTTAACAAATAACACATACACTATAATGTTGAGTGGGCATTCCTTTTTAGAATGTGTTTTGGAGAATTTAGTACAAAATACGGCTCGTTTCTTCTCTTCCTCTTCTTGCTTCTTTTTTATCTGCAAGGTATCCATCTACATTTCTTCTGAGTGTAAAATTTTCATCATCATCATGTCTTCTATGATTCCTCCTATTTCATTTTTTGTAAGTATATAATAATAATAACTTACCATACTCTTACTATTTCTACTCTTTTTCTTACTTTCCCTAGAATGATTATTGAATATTTTCTTGATCTCCATAATCCATCTAATAGATATCCTCATATAAAAAAAGGTTTAATTTTGCATGATCTCTTCCCTTATTCCCATGAGCAAGAATATTTTGAGTGAGTCTTCATCTAGGGTACAATTGTGTGCAATTTTATATTTGAGTTGAAATTCGTCTTCATAATATTATAGGGACTCATTCTCTCCTTGGGTCATCCTAAATATTTCATCCATAGTATGCCTTTATATGCAACCATATTTGTACTAGTTACTAAAGGCTTTCTTCATTGAGTCCTAATTGTTGATGTTGTTGCCTACTAGACTCATGAACCACCTCAAGGATGAATCCTTCAATTTCAAAGGAAATATATTGAGATTTTTCTTATATGAAGTTTAGTCATAAGTATTTCACACAACAACAACCTTAAAAAATAAAGTTCCGTGATCTTCAATGGTTAATACATAGAAATGAGTGAGCACTTATTGGACAATATTCTCATTTCCTATTAGATCTCTTATTGTTCTCCATCATTAGTAATTGTATAGTGATATGGAGCTCCATCTTCCTTATAGAGGTTCTCAAAGTTTGTTGCTTGCCTCTCTAAAAAATATACAATATTTTTTGTCCCTTCTAGAGAGGATGTGTCGAAATACCCTTGTTACTATTGATTTTCAATTATTAGTTTAGAGGTGGTGGTTTTTGGTTAAAAACTTTCCTGATATATCCCTAATTTTATGCATGAATTCTATAAACTAAGTTATGAATGCAACTATATATTTTTATATTTTTAATTCAATGAGAAGAATCAATACAAAATTCTCTATTTTTTTCAAATATGTAGAGAAAAAGAGTAAAATTTTAACACCTCTCTGGTAATGGGTCCAAAAAATGGTTGATCTTAGAAATGTAACAAGAATGCTATCTTCCTTTGGCTTCATACTTTAACTATTAACCCACAGTTGTACAAACATGCAAGATGAATTTATGATTCCACTTTAATATTAAGAATATATCTAATGGTTGGGATGAGTAACATCCTAGGTATTACTCTATATGTTTAGGAAAAGGGGCAAAAATAATAATGAGAGAAGACTATGACTACTACATACCAAGATTGGAAATCAACAAGAATATCAACTGTAGAAAGAAAAAGAAAATGTCATGAAAAATGAACTTTACTCTAGCCCTTACAACTTAGCTTATTGAAGGAAACAGATCATTAAAAGAAATGAATAGAAGGCCATGTTTTCTGACTAATTCTAAAACAAAATATTTAGGCTAATTTCTATAAAATAGTGTAATGATAGAAATGAAAAATTGAATAAATTCAAACCTTATCTAGCTCTTCTTCCCCTTAAGAACATGATTTCCCAATGACATAATTATATTATGAAGAAAAAATACATTGATAAGTGATAAGTATGAAGTAAAATACAATTCTACACTATTATATAGGAACAATCATAATCCTACAAGAAACTCTTCAACACTTTAGGAAACATGTATAGAATTATAAAATGAAATAATGAAGGGGGGGAATGGCTTCTTAATCATGTTTACTAGTGAATTAAACTCAAATTAATCCATGCCTAGAATTTTCAAATATATAAATGAGTGACTACACCATAATATCATTCATAATGGAATCATATAATCCTAACCATGAACAATTTCTTTGAAAGAAGAATACTAAAAAGTGATAGAATATAAATGAAATGCAAGGAAACAAAAATACAAAAAGGGTTTTGTTGACACTGCGATCAACACCCTCCAAATTTTTTCCTACACTTGAATTTTGGATCCTAATGAGGATCTAATGATCTGTCGTTCCATAGTCACTTCATTGTCGATTGATGTTGTTCTAAGTGTTTAAATCTTCTTCTTAGTTTATAACTATTAAAGTCACTTGCTCACAGATGCTTTGTCCTTGATGAATACATAAGCACACTTCCTTTATGCAAGCTTGAACATGCATAGCGTAGTCCATCAAGATAGTGCCTATGAAATGTTCAATCCATGCCAACAGCCAGTGCGCCACACCATCGACATTCCCCCTCACTTTGGTTGTAATTGTACCACTATTTCGATGTGTTTTCTCAACTATCACTTTTGCGTACCTTTGCTTTCACAAGTGTCCCTTTCACATTTTTTATTGTTGTTTTTGCTCGCTTTCAATTTAACAAGTGGAATTTTCCTATTATCATCACTTTAGCATGTGTTACATTTAATTTATTTAGTGTTTGCAAGTGTCATTTTCACATTTTCTTACGCCTGTAGGTGTCTATTCTAATTAGTTTCACTCTTGTATGTGTCACATCTTTGCACATCATTAGAGGTATTTTTTGTGCACTCTTATGGAGTATATGGTCCTATATATCTGTTGGAAATGTTTTCATTGATGGAAAAGGAGATGGCAAAAGGAAGAGTAAGAGCGACAACGAAAGAGAGCAGCATAGCAGCAAGATGTAGAGAGGGTCAAGCAGCAGAGACAGGGTCATTTAAAGAAGCAGAGGCAGCAAAAGGAGAATTAAGGAGCAGATGAAACAAATAAAGCATAAGACAAGTAGAGCATAGAAGAAACAAAGGCAGCAGGAGTCAGATGAGGTGCTGCAAAGTAGTGAGGACAGTAGAAGAGGGCCATTTAATAGCTGAGGAATGAGACAGAGTGATGAGGAACAATTATTCAAGTGGGAAGTCTATGAACATTAGTAGAAGCTAATTTGTGTTTTTTCACAATTATTCAAGCGGGAAGTCTGTGAAGCACTGTTGGGGAGAACACATCAATTCATTCTGCAGAATGTAGCAAAGTTCGAAGTTGAGGAAAAGAACTCTTGAATTGAAGGCATAGAAGATCGAGCCTCATAGGATTTCTACAAGTATAACGGGTGGAGTGGATTCTATAGATGCAACGAGGAAGGAGCACAAAAAGAAACTAAGACGGCGATAGCGAGAGAAGGAAGAACAAAGAAGCAACGAGCGACAAGGAGGCGGCACTAGAACCAAAGAAGGCGGTCTTTGAATCCGGAGGAAGGCAAAGAAGCACAGTGAAAGAAATAGAGGTAGCAAGAAGAATGTCAAAATGTAACAGTCATAGAAGCACAGTGAAGAACCGTTATCGGAAGATAGAGACAGAGGCAGAGCAAAAGAAGTAGAGACAGAGGTAGAGACAGAGGGAGAGAGCAGTTATAAAATTTCGGGAATCGCAATCTCCAACCGGCGCAGCAGAGGCAGAGACAGAGGCAAAGAGCAGTTATAAAATTCCGGGAATTGCACTCTCCAACCGGCGGAGCACATATAACATATACAAACATTATTCAAAGAATGACTTCACTCCCGACATCAAAATATATGTATAAACTTATATATAGGTTATGTACAAAGCGGAGAGGCGCTTTGTATCTATTAACCAAGGTTCTGTCAAAACGGAAATATGGCTTATAAGGTTGGGACTCTCACCCAATCGCAATCGGAGAAAGGTTCAATCGGAGAAAAGGTTCAATCGCAAGTATTTTGTAATATGATCCGATCAAGTGGCGGACCCGATGGAGTTATACAATGAAGTTAATCGGTTCAAATCGCGTCCGGGATCTTAATCACAATCAAAACTTTCCGATTGATCGCAAGTCTTTTGTAAAACGCTGCGATTAAAGTGGCGGACCCGATCCTGTTATATGTGGGAGTTAATATATGCAAATCGCATCTGTGTTCTAATCGCAATCGGAACTTTTCTATTATGCGCTCCGATTGCATTTGTTTAATGTTCGGACCCGATGGGTCTATAAATCATGGTTAATATATAATTGAGTTCCAGGTCTAATCGCATCGGCACTGGTCAATCGCATCGGAGAATATATGAGTTGCGATTGCGATTGGACGTCCGGACCCGATGGAGGTATAAATTATAATTCAAACATGGTTGAAGTCCTTTCCCAATCGCATCGGCAAGTTTAAGGAGAACGATAATCAATGCATCGGAAAGCATGATATGTGGGCCTGGGGCGGAGTCATATATAATGAATTTGGTTTAATAAAGGTTTAATCATATTGGCAGTCAATCTTTATAGACGTCGGGTTATTTGCAAATAAATTGCATATATTATATATGTTGAATAACGTTTGAATATGATCCGGGGGCATAACACATATGATATATAATGGTTATTGAGTTATATATATAACACGGTTGCGATAAGCCGCGTGGTCTCTAGACCCACGGACCTCAGCTTTACGGGAGGGCGATTATTAATATACGACTGTGATATATGTTCGTTTCGCATGCGGAATGTTCCACATCAACAAGACACTCGTGGCATGAAAAGCGTTGGAATTTCCACGATTTAAAGGTCGGCAATTGCATTCATTTGTTAAAGGCGAGTTACACGTATGCGAGTACATTACACCCCACGGAGGACGGAAAAGCAAATAGAGCCAAGAGGAGATAAAACACAGTCACAGAAAAGACAAAGACACAGTCAGAGAAAAGACAAATGCGCAGCAAGCCAAGAGACAAAACGAGTGAGCTGGAGTTCTCATTTAAATTTGAATTTAAATGTTTTATTTAAATTTATATTGTTGTGATGCATTGGCAAGTCTCCGGAAGGGAGAAAATATCCCACTGTAATATTAAAATAAGCACCTATAGTTACATTTTTCTGAGTGAGCTGAAAAGAGATGAGAAGGCAAAAGGCAAAGAGACATGGCTGTCCATTTCGAATTCCCAGTGGCATACAAACGGACATGAAACTATTTTTTTGTATAAAACAGGGTAATATCCAAGGGGAGAATGTTGACGAAAAAGGAGTGAGAGAAGAAGAGAGTATGCAACAGAATTAAAGAAGAGTTGAAGAGAATAAGCAAGCTGCAAGAAGAATGTGAATAAGGAGGAACTGAGCAGAGATGATGCAGGTCTGATATAAGAGTTGATGAACAGCAGAGAAGATGGTACAGAACAGAGCTGATATCCAAGGTAAATCGGCAAGTGTTTTCTTTTGAAAGAGTAAGGAAGTTGGAGCTTCCCTATCAGGTTGTAGCTTGATAGATGTCCGTTGTAGCTGACTAAGGTTGGAGCCTGCAGAAAATAGATGGGAGTTGGTGCTTCCACATCAAGTTGTAGCTTGATAAAATGTCAGTTGTAGCTGACTGAGGTTGGAGCCTCCTGTAGGTTGGTGCCTGCAGAAAATTGATGGGAGTTGGAGCTTCCTTGCAAGTTTTAGCTTGCAGAATTGAGGTTGGAGCCTCCTGTAGGTTGGTGCCTATAGAAAATCAGTGGTGAGAGGGAGTTGGAGCTTGCCTTTGCATCACAACAATAATAAGATGTGGTTTTCTCCCTTTATGGGTTTCCACGTATATCTGGTATCTATGTGCATGATGTCTATGTGTTGATATGATATATCTATTCTGCTAATACTTGCTGCTAACATATTAAGACTACTGGTACATTATCTAATCTGTTTATTAATTGCTGCTCATAAATAAAGATTGCTCACACATTATGTTGATCATGAAATGAAGGTGTTAATAAAGTAAAATAAGTTTTAAAGGAAAAGTTTTAAAAGTCCATGAATGTGTTAAACTGATTCACCCCCCCCCCTCTCAGTTTAACTAAGAGTTCAACAATATCATGAAAATATGTGCAAGACACATTCCTACAAATTAACGCACTTTTTTTTCACAATCAACACTTTTTCGCAACTTGTATTCTAAGTGTCGTAATGTGTTGTTTTAACTATCGCACTTAGAAATAAGTGTCGCTTTGTCATCGTTTCAAGTTGTGATTTTTATTCATTATTCCTATGAATTTTCCTATCTTTTATTGATGGTATTAATTTGTGTGATCAATGTTTGAGTCTTGTTCAGATGCTTTTCCCTCTCATATTCTATTGGTCCCACACTCAACCATTTTGGAGCTCTTCTTGGTCCTCCTGCCCAGTGAAATTTGTGAATGCATCAACCCTCTCCTAGGTGATGATAAAAACTTGTCCATGAGCCTCATAGATCATAACACCTCCTCCCATACTTGTACATTGATTCTTCCTCCAGGTTATATCTTGTGTCTACACATTAAGAACCTTTGAAAAAAAGTCACAAAACCCTTGTCGCATGCACTGACTTACCGCATTGAGTTTTTATAAATTCTACCTTGTATAGCACATGAAGCACTTCTAGTGGCCCTCTACAAAATAAAAATAAACCATACCAGGTCTCTTCCCTCTCATATTGCACAAAGCCTCTCCCGGGGAAAAGTGACTTCCCTTCTATTGTTTTCCTTATCCAACTATGCAATCTATTCTTCCAGTGACCCATCTTGGGTGCAGAGTGCATCTTGAGTGAATAGTCAGACATTGTTGAAGAAAATTGTGCCTAGAAAAAGGATATACCTTTCATAACGCACTTTGGGAAAACAAAGACCATTTGAACGCACTTCGTGAAAACAAGGACCCTTTGAGCGCACTTCGGGAAAACAAGGACCCTTTGAGCGCACTTCAGGAAAACAAGGACCCTTTGAGCGCATTTCAGGGAAACAAGGATCCTTTGAGCACACTTTGGGAAAACAAGGACCCTTTGAGCATAATTAAGGAAAATAAGTACCCTCTATCCCTTTTAGAGTGCACAACACACTCTCAAGCAATATTCAGGCATCCTTGTCCATTTTTATTGTGCCCTGCACCCTCATTAAGCCTCTCTAGTGAACTGTGCACTCTTAAGAAATAATGTGCCCCTCCTTGTCTCTCATGATTATTCACTATGCCTAGGAAGTTTCTCTCTCTCCTCATAGTGCATGGCACACTTTTAGTAAATAGTGGGGTCATCCCTTGCTCACTATCTGACTCAATTTTTCTTTCATTATCTCCTACTCCTTTGAGCCTAGCGCATGGCATAGTTTTAGTAATCAAGCTCATCACACTGTCTCTTACACTTTCCCACTGTGTTGGACCTTGAAGAGCCCATCATTAATAGTGCATGGTACATTTTTAGTGAACAATGGTTCCCTCCTAAGCCACTATTGAACTCAACTGTGCCCTCCTCATCAGACCTTTCCTTCTCAATATTCACACAGGACTATCACTTCCATGATCAAAGTAGACATAGAATAGATGATTTTAAGGCTGATTTTTTCTTGTCATGAGTGAACTTCACTAGCAGGAATTCCACCTCAATGTGGAAAGGTGATGCTCAAGGAATATTTCAAGGAGAAGAATCAAAGAAGCACCTCCAAAGAAAAAGTACAAGGAAGAACCATCATGAAGACATGGAGAGATCCAGGACCATGACAAAATGAATACATTTCATGATGACTCAAAAGATTCCAATACTGATCAAAGACCCTTTTGAGGGTGAATATGAAGAAAAAATCATATATTTAATGAATATTGAAGACAAAGCAACAACAAGAGTAGCTTGGCATTGCCACATTATCATGAAGTTCCTAGTTATCATTGCCAAGTCATGGTGATGCAAGTGTCATCACGGTATCATATGTATCAATTTTTCTTGACACATCATCATGTGGAATGTAATGATTTAATTATCAAAAGGAAAATGACAAATTGTAATGTGTGGAAGTCCAAGATTCACATGTGGAATATGAAAAGTCACATATGGACAAATGAGTCAAATAGAAGTTCAAAGGTCATTTAGAAGTCCAAGAGTCATGAGGGTAGTTCAAGAGTCATTGGGATATGAAAGGTCATTCCTATTATTATAAATACAACCTCATAATTGAAGAAAATGGATAATGGAGGCTTAGATCTTGGAGAGCTAGCCTTGGATTCTTCCGCTTGGAATATGAGAGAAAATCATTCCTTGGAGGAGCAAGAAATGACCTCATGTTCCATTATGGGAACTAGTGCCTCATCATTATAAATGTGTACTTGGATATTTAACCTAATAATTTAAGCTCATTTATCCAATGCACTTTCATGCATGTATCGTGAATGTTTTGAGACTATTATTTGGATGTATGCATTGTATGTTGGCATTCTTATGTACTAAACAAACTGAACTATTTTTTTGGCTTTGGTGCTTACCTTGTTGAATCTGTGTTGTACTTTATATCATGAATCATTTTTATCTTAAGAAATAATTTGCAGTGTAATCAACGAATCTTTCCATGCTCTCATGTGCCTCTCTTAGGATAGTACTATTACTTTCCTTCTATAGAGTCACCCTTGTCTCTCGCTCATGAAGATCTCATTTTACACATTGCAATTGGTGCCTCACGATGTCAACTTAATTTTTTATTTCAATTGATGTGTGTGTAATATCTTATGTTATTAATTTTCAACCAAGGAAAACTTTATAGTTATTTTAGTTGGGTTGATACTCTGAATGGGGATTCTTCTCGAAATGATGTGAGGTCTAATTGGGACTTCACATCGGGGATATCCCTTGTATGTTAGCGATATCCAACACCATAAAAACGTTCCTTGGAGTATCCTTAGCTGGTTGGCCTTACTGAAGGTTCTTAGGAAACCTAAAAATATCAAAATTAAATAACTAGTTAATAAATTTCTTCTTTAAATTAACATCAAAATAGGTTACATTGTTCAATATGAAAATAGGTAGCTTGAGAGTTCTAGGAAGTTACAAACAAATTACTAAAATATTTAATCCTTGATATTAAGCCTTGAATCTTTTTTTATACATATAAGGAAATGAGCAACAACCATTATTGGGATATTATTCATCCCCATGAATCTTGAAATCATAGGACATTGTTTCTAGGATTAAATCCTCATTAGTATATTTGGTTTCCTGGATATTCAAATCATCTTTAATTGAACTAGGGTTGTCTTGGATAGAGTGATAGATAAAGAAGGAACAAAATACCTGCTTTATCTCATGGTTGTTAGCCAAAAAATTCCATATTATCATTCCATATTAATATACTAGTTGCACATAAAATCAAATGAAAACATGAGCATGAACCAATCAATTGAACAACTTTGATTGCCTCATTATTAATCTATAATAAACCATATTGTATGTGAAATAGGATCAAATTATGTGTATTCTAGGTAAAAAGGAAAATAGAGTATTATTGGTGGGCATGTAGAATAGCCAATGTTTGGGCCCATCATTAACTATACAACAAATTTGGTATTTTAGTATGAATGAGATTTATGTAGATGTTGTTGTTGTTGTTGTTGTTGTTGTTTTTTTTTTTTTTTAACTATGATTCACTTTTCTTGCTCTTGTAATAAGATGTAAATATATTTGTAGTATGCACTGAATAACTCATGATGTGGTGTATCATGATTTTGGCTAATGATGATGACTTGAGGGATGTTGTATTTGGTAAATTGTTGATGATTTGGGGTTATGTTCCTTCAAATTCATAGGCACGCAATGTTCTTTTGAGGTTAGAGATGTTTTGACAACATATTATGTTGTTGGATACAATAATACTTCAAAATATTACAAGATCTATAGTTTATCATAGTAAAAAAATATGGTGAGTAAAGATGTGAAGTTTGATGAGGGTGTGAGAATTTTTTTAGTTCACAAGAATATTGTTCAGAGAATGAAGGAACATAGTAGGTTATTGTTTCAGAGATTAATTCAAAGGTTAGAGAAGAATGATATCATGGAATGGAAAAGGTCATTTGGGGATATGACTCACCTTATACTCTATAATGTAGGAAGATAAGATGGATTACTAAGACTAATACATTATATGATGCATATGAGCATGTAGGATCCCCCCAATATTCATTTAGGGAAAGTATACCTCATAGGAAATACACTATGATATTTCATTGAATTCTTCAAATTTTAGCCTTATAGTTGCTTTAAGGATGTGATATGTGATATCTTGATCAAGCAGTTTGATGTTTGGGGGAAAATTCCTTTCTATGAGACAATGGTTTATTTTAGGATTCCAACATGATTAGATTTCTAGATGGTAGGTTTGGTGGAGTTGTATATGGAGTATACCAAATATGGTGAAAATGATTTCCTTGTAAAGACACAGTGTTAGCTTTCGTGGTTAATTTGAAAGTGCTAGCACCATGCTTAGGGATGATTCATGTGATGTGGGGTGCATGGTATATGTATGGCCCATAAATATTTCACCATGGACTAACACACCTGAGGTGGCTTGCTCATTGATTTTTATTCCCCATCTTTAATTTTATGTGGATTTGATCATTGGAATAGTGGATCCTTATAGAGCCTAGTAACTTCTTCATGGTGGTCACATGAAGGTTGGCTGGTTGCTTGCGAGGATAAATTATTTTGGAGGAGAAACATTGGACATATTGGAGGAGGTATTTTAGTTGTATATGGCATGGTCACACTTGGTTTCTTGCATGGAATTGTGTGCTTAAATTGAGGATATTTGAGTCAAGGGAGTGATTGCAAAGGTGGGTTGGACCTAGAGGAGTACATCGATTAAGGTGAATAATTGAATTTTTTTTCTTGTGGAGATGGATATTTATACTTTTTTTAGCAATGTTCATGCCTTAAATCATCTCTTGTTGGATGCCTTCACCTTGGATATTCACATGTATCAATTCTATAGGGAGTGGTTCACATGTGGGACTAATATATTGTATATAAATTGATTTTAGTGGATTATATCCACTATTGTACTATTTACCTCCCTCACCTCTAAATGAATAGGGAGTTCGTATTCATAATTTATCTTGCATATTAATTCATTAATTAATTATATTAGAGGTAAGGAGTGGAGTACATTGGTCCCTTTGTCTCGTACTCTTAATTGTATTTCCACTCTTTGTCTCAAAGCATTATGTACTTAGAGTAGTCAAAGGGTAATTCTAGGGTGATGTTTTCACATTAAGAATACAAGGAAACCATGGTTTGTGATAAAATATATAGGGTAAAAGAAGCATTGTTCTTGTGGCTCCTATAGAGAATAAGTTGTTAGTTTTAAAATCCCTAGTGCTACTTTTCATGCTTGTTGAAAATAAGAAGAAAAGGATAAACCTTGCACACTATTCGAACATAAGGGTATGAGCTAAATATGATCTTTGATGATGAAACCATCTCGGGTTAGGATTATTTGTTATCTAGGAGGAGTTGGTGTTTAAGGTTTTCATGGTTTCCCTAGTGTTAACGGTGTTTGAATCCGCCAACAGTAAGGGGCTCTCCCCGGCATGAAGTCCAAATTATACCTCACACCATTTGGGATAGGAGCCCCATTCAAAATATGGGCTCAACCACCATTAAAGTGATCTTAAGGATATGCATTGGCTGCAACAAACAACACAAGAGATAGTACACATAAATTTGAAGTCAGCAAGTGATAAATATTTGCGAGACACCAATTGCAATGCATAAAATGAATTTCCATGGAAGGGAAAGATAGAGTGAAACTCTCTATTATAAAATTAATAATATTATCCTAAAATATCCACACGAGAGAAAGGAAAGGCTTGTTAATTAACCTAAAAAATAGTTCACAATATAACAATGATCATGAAAGCATATAAAAATTCACATTCAACAAGATATATACCAAAGCAACGAAATATTTCATTTCCTTTAGTATGCATGAACATAAACATATACCATAAACATTAAAATAATGGTCTTACAACTTTCACGATACATGCATTAAATTCTACTTGCTCTGAGAGCTTCTAATGATTAAGTGAAATTTCCAAGTGCATAATTACAATGGTAAAACACTAGCCCCAATAGTCGAACATGAAGCTACCACTTTCTTCTCCAAAGAATTATCTTCTCTTCTATGCTAAATTAGAGAATCCAAGGCTAGCTCTCCCAATTCTCCATTTTCTTGAGTTATGAAGGTTTATTTATAACAAGTGAGGTGACCTTTCATCTCCCCTTGTGACTCTTGAGCTTCCATTTTTATTTTGATCTCCTCTTCAACATTTGAGCTACCTAATGACTCTTGGACTCACACTTTACACATTTTACATTTTCTTATTATTTTTTACATACAAAATTACAATAAGAATAAATGTGGGTATTATCCATAAGAAAAAATAATACATCATGCATAAACTTATGGAAATTGTAACTCGGTGACGGTAACAGTAACTCTGTAGTAAGGTATTGGTGTTGCTAGTGTCAGTCTTTCATCTAGTCACCAGTGATAAAATATGCTCTTAAAAGGTTTTCTTAGGGTTTCAAGTTAATTTTTTGTCATTTGAAAGAATCTTCAAATAAAAATTTGGTCACTGGCTAGTGTGTCTAGGGTTATTTCCACTCTCTCAATAATTTCACATGTCGGTCACTCTCATCACTCAACTGAGGATACCATCATTAAGATATTATCACCATCATGATTTCATTCAGTTAAATGTATCCATTAGGTCATTAGGGTATCAAGGTCACCAAAATTGCCCCAAAATCCCCTATTTTCCCAAGAGAAAACCCTAATTTTTTCTCCTAGTAAGATAGGATTTTTCCATGGAAGCAGAGACCACATACACTGACAAGAAGGAACAAAATAATGAAGTACATGCCTCAAGATTTGATCCATATAACATCAAAGAGATCAATGCCTCACCAACTCATCAAGAGGTCATTTGCTGCACATAGGAACAATTATTCTTAAAAGTATGTTTCTGACCAAATGGAGATGAATTTGAAAAAAATGAAAGAGGTTATTTTCAATAATATAAAAAGGAACAAAAAACCTCATTAATTTTATACACAGGTGTTTTTATTTGGGATAAATTCCCAAAATATAGTTGCTACAGAAGAGTTGCTATACTTTTGGAGTACTCTTGGGAAAATGCATTTTCTATGTCATAGAGTGTCCAAATGACCTTCTTGATGAGTCAAATGATAAATAGACAGAAAAATATTTCCAATGAATTATCATGCGCTCAATTTGGAGTTAAATAAGGCCCCCGAAAGTGGCCTTCAATCTCACGATTCACTTTTCATCAGCCATGCTATGCTTTTTTACCAATCTTGGGAGAATTGATTTTGGAGGGTCTATACTTGATCATTTTCAGTGCTTGAGGGGTCCAATTTGTAGCCCATAGAGAGAGATTTCCAATGAGAAATCATGAGATCAATTTGGAGTTTAGGAAGGCCTCCAAAAGTTTTCTAAAATCTCACGCTGTGCTTTTCCTTCTTGCATTGCGCTTTTCCTTCACACGCTGCGCTTTTCCTTCTGGCACTGCGATTTTTGCAGAGGTGCTAAAATTTGTATTAAAAGGCTTATAAAGAGTTGAATGAGGTCTCCAAACTCATCACAATATTTCACAAGGGTAAAACAAGTAATTTGAAGCACTCCACACCCTCTTTCACTTAGTTTCTTTATTCATGTGGTGGAAAACTTGCCAAATTCTTCCTACGCTACGCTTTTCTTGAAGACTATGTTTTTTTTACTTTTAAAACCCTATAATACCTCTCATGTTATACCCTAACCTCATACACACCCAAATACATCCCTAAAATCCTAAGCCCCTCTCACTTTCATTCCCTAAGATCTATCCCCAAAACCTATCCCTACTCGTTTCGTTTTTTGCGTAGCCAAAGATATAGGCTTGTGTAAAAATTCCCTAGCATAATTCCCTCATCCTTTTAATCTCCCTCCACTTCCCTAAGGTCCTAACATCCCTGCCCATCTCCATAAATTTTCCTACTCCCATCCCCTTCCCTAACTCTCTCATTTTATCCCTTTACTCCCTTCCATGTTTTTCCCTCCTATCATCTAGGTTTTCATCGTGGAAGATGATTCATCACCATCGGAGAAAATAAATAAAAAGAAGGGAGAAAGATATTGAGGTTTGATCCCTTGAACTATAATGAAACCACCTCCTCACCATTCATCAGAAACTTCTTTGAAGATGTCAATTGTTTAGGGTTTTGTCAAAGAGTGGAGGAAGTAGGTTTTCATGAGCAGCTCACAGATATGTTTGCCACCACTTTGAAAGGAGAAAAGGCCATCATTGTAGGGGTTTATTTCATATTCTTAGTAGATACCATATCTAATTATATAGGGATACCAAACCATGGTGAGTATTGGTTCAAAGGCATGAACCTAGACCTTGAGGAGTACAAACCCTACTTGAAATCATAGTACAAAGGAAACCCTAATTAGTCAAAAGGAGAAGGGAAAGTTGAACCTATTTTTTGATACATCCATGATATCATAACACACCTTATTTGGCATCTTTGGAGCAATTTTGAGGAATTTTTGAGAAAATTTGGGAAATTTGAAAAAATCTTTGAAGGCACATTTTCCAAAAATCTCTTGTTTAGTCATCTTTTTTCAGAACATATTGTGGCCAAAAAAAATGAATTTTTGTAAACCGGAGGAGGTTTTTGTTTCTAATATATCAAAATGCAATAATCTACTTCATATTTTACACTAGTATTACATAATTATAGATCCATTCACATCTTCACGACCTATTTTCCTGACTATGTAATGTCTTGTTTAAGTCACCTTTTTGCAGAGAATATTGTGGACAACCAGAGAATTATCTTGGGAAACTGGTGGAGGTTTTTGTTCCTAACTTTCCAAAGAACAAAAACCTCTCTCAAGTTTTCAAAAAAAATTATGGTTAGTGATATATCTCTCCATCGTTGAGGCCTAGTTTTCCATAAAACCCATAAATTTGGCAATTTTTGGCACAGTCACCCTGCAAAAAGCATAGCATGGGCCACGCTACGCTTTTTATGGAGAACTCCAAATGAAAAATAATATACATTTTTGGATATAATTTTATACCTACATCAACTTTGGACACCTGGCAGCCCAATTCATCAGCTTTTACAGGGAGAAAATTGCTAAAAACCACCTAAAAAACACCTTTCTACCTTTTTTGTTGAGGCCACGCTACGCTTTTTGACCACTCTTGGGAGAATGAGTTTTTGAAGGCATTCCCATGGGTCATTTTCAAAAATTCAAGATGTTCTGGAAACTAGATAGACAAGGATAGTTTACCATTCTCTCATATTTCAATTTTGACTTTAGGAAGGTGCCTAAAAATGGCCTCCAACAGGGCATTGCACCTTTTTAAGTTTTCTGAGATTTTAATTAAATTTTCATTGTGTAATTTTTGACAATTCCTAGTTTCACTTTTGTAAAAGTGAAAATATGAATGTGGATGAATGTAAAATTAAAAATGTAAATGTAAATGGTAAATATATAGGTAAATAATTTTCTTATCCTCCATTTATTGCATTGAGTATATGTCTCTAGTGGTTAGGAAAAGGAGGAATTTGTTGTGCAACCTCCCTAGGGTGTAGCTAACTTCAGATAGATGCATGTATTTGACTTTCTTGCTGGAAAATTCGACCTCTAATGGAGGATTTTTTTCTCATTATCTATATGAGTCCTTTTGTAATAGTTTTCAAGGGTTGGATGTTGTGGAATTTAGCTTGGAACACTAGTGTGTTTTGTGATTTTGGCAGGAACTAATAGACAGAATTTGCAGCTATTGTGGTGGGATTCATGTGGTATGTGTTTTCGCAGTGTTTCTTCTTCTGTTATCATATGTTTGAATGTATTTTACCTTCCATCTTCATTTCCATGTCTTATGTTATTGATTTCTAAGTTTGATAAGCATAATTCATTGATTTCAATGCTATGTTTTGGAGAAGTTATCACAGTTATGTTCACTTTATTCTGATATAAGTGAATTCATGATTCCCATGCTCGTTTTGAAACCTTATCAATCTACCATATTCACCAAAATACCTTTAAAGTGCTAAAGTGTGTTCCTACCTTTCCCCATTACATTTCTTCAATTATGTTTTTCAGTGCCCTAACCTAGTCTTTCCTAGACCTAATTTACCATCCAACACCAAATCCAAATAAATCAAACCCTAGAGCCCTCTATACCTAGCCTAAAATCTCCATGATCCAGTAAATTTGGCTATGATCCTATTGAGAGAGACCTCTCATCCTAGTAGGGCTAGCTACTAGGTCAAAGTGTTATGTGGTTACCTTTGTTGGTCTCCTTCTCAGCCTTTGGAGATCCGGTTGAGTGCTAACATCTTGGCGTCGTTGCCGGGGAGCGAGGTGACAGATCTTCCCCAGGAAAGAATGAAAAGGATCAAATATGACTATTGATGGTGAATAGTGAGAGGACACACAAAGGCTGAAATCATTCACCTGGAAAATCTAGTGTCAAAGAATCCAAAGGTTCATAATTTTCATGGTGACTCCATTATTTAAGAACTGGTAGTTTGAAGATATTCTTGGTGACCTCACTGTTGTCAAAATGGATTCAAATGCTAGAAGATATGCTCCTATCAATCGAGCTCATATTCCTGGTTTTCCGAATCATATTCCTTATATAGATTGGCAAACAGGACTGCCAAAGTTTAAAGATCAGGATGGAGAAGATGCTAGTTTGCATTTGGTCGAATTTCATTCTCATATTCACATACTAAAGATTGATTTTCCTGAAGGTTGTCTGATGAATACGTGCATGGCTACCTTGGAAGAACAAGAAATATCATGGTATGAGAGTCTTACCATCTGCTAGTTTATATTCTCTAAAGGACTTTCATTCAGTTTTATTTCAACATTATCAAAGCTCTAATTCTTCCTTGTCAATGATTGATAGTTGTTGTGAGATTTCTAAAAATTTCATTGAATTTCTTGAAAATTTGTATGGGTATGAAGAGTGTCTAGATGATGAGATCATAGAAGCCCTTTATGATTTTTCCTCCCAACAAGAAATAGTAGCTTCCTCCTTGGATGAAATAGACTAGGACCAAGAAAGAGAAATGCATATTCCTGATCCTGAATATGAAAATCTTCAAGATAATGTTAACTGATATTAAACTCAATTTTATCCTTTGTCTGAAGATTAAATGGATTAGCTCCTGAAAAAACCATGTTATAGTCCAACCTAATGCAGGTTTGCAGTGTTCACATAGTCAAGAATGTATTAGTGAAACTTCTTCCATTATTGAAAATTAAAATCTAATTTTAAATGATGACATTCATGAGACTGATGAAACTATACAGGAAGTTGTTATGAGTAACCCAATTTGTGATGATTATTTCCTGCAAGGATATCAGCTAATAGAGACTATTGTCTTTCATAAAGATGATAGGGTTGTCGTGTTTGACAATCTTGAAGAATGTTTTCTGTTCAAGGATGATTTAGAATATGAATTGGAGGAGTATGAGCCTAAGATAGACAGTGTCAGAGAGATAGAGTCATAGTTTCTCGTGCTTCAGGAATTTACAGCCAACACTCAGATAGCAGAAATTCATACTTCTCTATGCCTTCCTATGGATCAACAACCAAGTGTTCTTTCAGATCAAGATCAAGGGTGTGCTTGTGTTTTTGTTGAATCTCAAGATAGGGTAACATTTCAGATTTTTGAAGATCCTTTTACTGATTTGTTGCAGCCAATAGGGATGATATATTTTCTTGAATTTATGGATCATGAGGAAATTTTTATTGAAAACTAGGAGTTGCCTATCCTTTGTTTTTTCTACCTGCTCGACGAAAGTGAGAGAAGAATTCAAGTAAGTAGTCATCTGCTAGATTGGTTACACTAGAAGGATCACTTCACATGATTATACATGTGTCTTCAACAGGCAGGTGGTTGTCATCAAGATTTGAAGCCCTCAAGTCTCGATGATATGCTACCATCAATAAGTTTTGTAGTTTTTATTTCAGTGAGAGTCAGTCATTTTATCATGTCAAGTTTTCAGTATTCAGTTTGGTTTTTAACTTTTGACTCGATGTCCAATGGTTAGGCTACTTGGTCTATGGTGTTCTTGGCACCTCCAAGGAGTTGCCATTCCTATTTGGAGTCAATGTTAGTGTCAATATTTTCATCCTGTCACCAATGATCAAATATTATCTTACAAGGTTTTCTTACGGTGTCAAGCCAAAAATCTTCAAATAAAAATTTGGTCATTGGCTAGTGTGTCTAGGGTTATTTGCACTCTCTCAAGAATTTCACATGTCAACCACTCTCATCACTCAACTGAGGGTACCATCATTCAAATATTATCACCATCATGATTTCATTCAGTTCAGTGTCTCCATTAGGTCATTAGGGTTTCGAGGTCACCAAAACTGCCCCAAAATCCCTTGTTTTCCCAAGAGCAAATGCTAATTTTTTCTCCTAGTAAGATATGATTATGCCATGGAAGCAGAGACCACATACACTGACAACAAGAAATAAAATAATGGAGGGCATGCCTCAAGATTCGATTCATCTAACATCAAAGAGATCAATGCCTCACAAACTCATCAAAAGGTCATTTGCTCCACATAGGAATAGTTATGCTTCAGAGTATGTTTCTGACCAAATGGAGATGAATTTGATATTAACGAAAGAGGATTTTTTCAATAATAGAACAAGGAACAAAAAACCTCCTTCATTTTATACACAGGTGTTATGATTTGGGATAAATGCCCAAAATATATTTGCTATAGGAGAGTTGTTATACTTTTGGAGTACTCTTGGGAAAATGCATTTTCTCTTTCATAGAGTGTCCAAATGACTTGCTTTATGATTCAAATGATAACTATCTATAAATAGCTTTCCAATGAGCTATCATGTGCTCAATTTTGAGTTAAATAAGTCCTCCAAAAGTGGTATGTATTCTCACACTACAGTTTTCATCGGCCATGTTGCGTTTGTTTTACCAGTCTTGGGAGAATTGATTTTGGAGGGGCTATAGTTAATCATTTTTAGTTCTTGAGGGGTCCATTGTGTATCATACAAATATATATTTCCAATGAGCTATCATGAGCTCAATTTTGAGTTTAGGAAGGCCTCCAAAAGTGGTATTCAATCTCACGTTGCGCTTTTCCTTCTGGCATTGCGCTTTTCCTTCACACGCTGCATTTTTCCTTCTGGCGTTGCACTTTTTGTAGAGGTGCTACACTTTGTCTTAAAAGTATTCTAAAGAGTTTCATAATTTGAAGCACTCCACACCCTCTTTCACTCAGTTTCTTTATTCCTATGGTGGAAAACTTTCCAAATTCTTCCTATGCTACGCTTTTCTTGACGACTATGTTTTTTTTAATTTGAAAACCCTAGACTCCCTCTAATACTATACCCTAACATCCTACACACCCAAATACATCCCTAAAACTCTAATCCCCTCTCACTTTCATTCCCTAATACCTATCCCCAAAACCTATCCCTACTCCCTGCATTTTATGGGTAGCCAAGAGTATAGGCTTATGTAAAAATTCCCTAGCCCTATTCCCTCATCCTTTTAATCTCCCTCCACTGCCCTAAGGTCCTAACATCCTTGCCCATCTCCATAAATTTTCCTACTCCCATCCCCCTTCCCTAACTCTCTCATTTTATCCCTTTATTCCCTTCCATGTTTTTCCCTCCTATCATCTAGGGTTTCAGCATGGAAGTTGATTCATCACCATCATAGAAAATAAAATACAACAAAGGGGGAAAGATATTAAGGTTTTAGCCCTCCAAATGTAATGAAATCACCTCCTCACCATTTATCATAAAGTGCTTTGAAGATGTCAATTGTTTAGGGTTTTGTCAAAGAGTGGAGGAGGTAGGTTTTCATGAGCAGCTCACAGATATGTTTGCCACCACTTTGAAAGGAGAAAATGCCATCATTGCAGGGGTTGATTTCATATTCTCAGTAGATACCATATCTCATCCTACAGGGATACCAAACCATGGTGAGTATTGGTTCAAAGGCATGAACCTAGACCTTGAGGAGTACAAACCCTACTTGAAATCACAGTACAAAGGAAACCCTGATTAGTCAAAAGGAGAAGTGTAAGTTGGACCTACTTGTTGATACATCCATGATAGCATAAAACACCTTATTTGGCATCTATAGAGCAATTTTGAGGAAATTTGGAGAAAATTTGTGAAATTTGAAAAAAATCTTTGAGGGCACATTTTCCAGAAATGTCCTATTTAGTCATCTTTTTGCAAAACATATTGTGGGTAAACAAAGATGAATTTAGGGAAACTGGAGGATTTTTTTGTTCCTAAGATATCAAACTAAAAAAAATTACTTCATATTTTATACAGGTATTACATAATGATAGATCCATTCACATATTCACAGCTTATTGTTTTGACTGTGCAATGTCCTGTTTAACTCACATTTTTGCAGAGAATATTTTTGACAATCAGAGAAGCATATTTGGAAACTAGAGGATGTTTGTGTTCCTAACATGCCAAATAACAAAAACCTCTCTCATTTTTTAAAAATAGTTCATGTTTAGTGAGATATCGCTCCATATTTTAGGCCTAGTTTTCCATAAAACCCAGAAATTTGGCAATTTTTGGCACAATCAACCTGGAAAAAGCGTAGCGTGGGCCACGCTATGATTTTTCTGGAGTGCTCAAAATGACACATACTCTATAAGGTTGGGTATATTTTGATCCCTACATCAACTTTGGACACCTAGCAGCCCAAGTCATCAACTTTTACAGGGAGAAAATGGTCAAAAACCACTTTAAAAACACCTTTCTGCCTTGTTTTTTGAGGCCACACTATGCTTTTTGACTAGTCTTGGGAGAATGAGTTTTTCAAGGCCTTCCCATGCGTAATTTTTAAAAATTAAAGATGTTCTAGAAACTAGACAGATAGGGATAGTTTACCGTTCTCTTAGATTTTAATTTGGACTTCAGGAAGGTGCCTAAACATGGCCTCTAACAGAGCATTGTGCTTTTTCCAGTTTTCTGAGATTTTAATTAAATTTTCACTATGTAATTTTTTACAATTCCTAGTTTGACTTTTGTAAAAGTGAAAATATGAATGTGGATGAATGTAAAATTCAAAATTTAAATGTAAATGGTAAAGATAAAGGTAAATAGGTGCCTTATCCTCCATTTACTGCATTGAGTATATGTCTCTTGTGGTTAGGAAAATGAGGAATTTGTTATGCAACCTCCCTAGGCTGTAGCCGACTTCAGATAGATGCATGTATTTGAATTTCTTGCTGGAAAATTTGACCTCCAAGGGAGGATTTCGACCTCAGTAGCTATATGAGGCCTTTCGTAATCATTTTCAAGGGTTGGATGTTGTGGAATTTATCTTGGAACACTAGTGTGTTTTGTGATTTTGAGAGGAATTGATAGACAAAATTTGCAGCTATTGTGGTGGGATTCATGTGGCATGTGTTTTAGCAATTTTTTCTTCTTTTGTTATCATATGTTTTAATATATTGTACCTTCCATATTCATTTCCATGTCTTATGTTATTTATTTCTAAGTTTGATAAGCAGAATTCATTGATTTCAATGCTATGTTTTGAAGAAGTTATCACAATTATGTTCACTTTCTTCTGATATAAATGAATTCATGGTTCCCATGCTCATTTTGAAACCTTATCAGCCTACCATATTCACCAAGATACCTTTAAAGTGCTAAAGTGTGTGCCTACCTTGCCCCATTACATTTTTGCAAGTCTGATTTTCAGTGCCCTGACCTAGTCTTTCCTAGACCTAATTTACCATCCAGCACCATGATCCGGATTTATGCAGGAACGCAACAGAATAAACATATAAACATAAATATAGAGATGCAGTGGAAATAACACTTCATTTCATTAATATCAAAGAACTGAAATTTGCTTACAGACAGAATGGAAATAAAACTAGCTAGGGCGTTGGTAGCTATCTCTGAGAAGAGATGTGGCGGCTACAGGCCTCTGAACCGAGTTACAATGAGGCTAGAGGGCCTATTTATCATTTATAAACAATGGGAAATCCTAAAAAGCCAAAACCCTAACCCTAGGAGATGAAGCGCCAAAACTATGGGCCCCGTTTGGGTAAATTGGTGTTTCAACTTCCCAGGGGCGTAACTTTGGCATACGATCTCCGTTTGACGCGTACCATACCTCGTTAGAAAGATCTATCCAAGGAATACAAATTTGGAATGAGAAAAATTGGTCCATGGACCCATGTTGCTCTCCATTTTCCCAAAAAACTTCGTTTAGGGCCTCAAAACGGCTCCGGAATTTTAGGACCCGAAAAACTGCTAAAAATAGTAAACTGTGCTGAAACTAAAAAACTGAAATAGACAATGGTGGAGCCCTAAGTGGAATAGGTGGGTGACCACCAATATCCACCTGGATCATTCCTCCCCCCTTAGGAAGCAATGGTCCCCATTGCGTTAAGTTCCTCCATGAGATGAGGAAATTTCTGCTGAACTTGGTCCCTGGTGAACCACTTTCCTTGGTGCAGGAGTTGGCCAGCTTTGACAACCCGATATAGTTGGATCTTCTGCTGGCGAGTGTTCTTGATTTGCATGTCCATGATGCAATCTGTGGTGGCCTGTTCCATGCAGTCTGGATTTAACTCAGTTGGTGTGAGTTGTTCTGCAATGTTCGAGGTGTCCAGTAGAGGTGGGAAGTAAGGACGAAGGCGATCCACATTGAAGACTGGGTGCAGACCAAGGAATGGTGGAATACTAAGCTCGAATGCATTGTTCCCTACAGCCTTGGTGATGGTGTACGGCCCGTATCGGAGCGGGCGAAGCTTGCGGTGGGGTCCAGTGAGGCGCTCCTTCTGCAAATGTAGCCATACTTTGTCGCCCACCTGGAAGTTGTGTGGCACCCGATGTTGATCATGGCGCTGCTTGTACTTCGCATTGGCTCTGTCCAATATATCATGAACCTATTGGCGGACGTGTTGAATGCGCTCGATGAAGCTACTTGCTTTGTCAACTTCA
The DNA here is from genome assembly GCA_034641835.2 of Pinus albicaulis. Taxonomy (NCBI): domain Eukaryota; kingdom Viridiplantae; phylum Streptophyta; class Pinopsida; order Pinales; family Pinaceae; genus Pinus; species Pinus albicaulis. The sequence goes on along the minus strand of CM076579.1, from coordinate 657,893,627 downwards.
GACTGGACGTGCGCTGAATCGGCCTGAGCAGCTGCAAATGGCATGGCTACGTCAATGGGACATAGTGGCTGGAATCCCAAGCCCACCTGAAAGGGGCTATGGCCAATTGAACTGTGGAGAGCCTGGTTATAACTATGTTGTACATAAGGGAGGCTCTCGTCCCATGTGTGTGGATGCTTTGAATTGTACATGCGCAGAATGTGTACAATCATTCTGTTGACGACCTCTGTTTGGGGATGGAAAGCTGTGGACTTGGTGAGCTTGGTATCCAACATCGACCAGAGGCTGGACCAAAATGTGCTGAGGAACCTGCTATCCCGATCTGATATGATAGACTGTGGGATCCCAAAGTGCACCCACACTCGTTCAAAGAAGAGTTTAACAGTGGCTTCTGCTGTGATATTCTTCTTGCAGGCCGCCATAATGGCCATCTTCGAGAATCTGTCGACGACCACAAAAACACAGTCATTTCCCTGCTTAGTAGAAGGCAGGCCCGACATGTAATCCATGGAGATGGATTCCCAAGGTCGACTAGGGTTAGGTAGAGGAGTATATAGGCCTTGCTTCTTGATGGTCGGTTTGGCAATGGCACAAGCAGTGCAGGATCTGATGTGCTTCTCGACATCCTTTCGAAGGTTCGGCCAATAGAAATACTTCTGCAGGATTGCTACCGTTTTCTCGACCCCGAAATGCCCAGCGACTCGACTGTAGTGTGCTTCCCATATCATCTTGGCACGCTCGCTTGAAGGAACACAAAGGTGTCCCATGTGACATAAAAGTGCATCTTGGAGGTGAAAATTTGGAACTTGCGTACCTCCCAAGAGTGCCTTGTAAGTTTGGCCGAATTCTGGGTCACTCTCATAGAGAAGCGGCCAATCAGAAATCTCGTGCCCACAAGAGTTGAGCACAGTGGTGAGCGCCACGATCGGTGGTCGGCTGAGGCAGTCTGCAACATGATTGGTGCTACCCTTTTTGTACTTGATGTTCAAATGAAACTGTTGCAGATATGTGGACCACTTCTGATGGCGATCATTCTGCAACTTCCCTTGTGTCTGTATGAACTGCAGGGGCCTGTGGTCTGTGTGGATGATTGTTTCCTTCCCCAAAATGTAATGCTTCCATTGTCGAAAAGCTTGCACAATGGAGTACATTTCTTTGTCATATGTGGGGTACTTGCGAACTGTGTCAGACAATGTCTCACTGTGAAATGCCACTGGATGTCCCTGTTGAGTAAGAACCGCCCCAATAGCATAGTCAGAGGCATCTGTCTCGATCTCAAATGGCTGTTGCAAGTCTGGTAAAGTGAGCACTGGGGCAGAACAGAGGCGGTTTTTCAGTTCTGTGAACGCCTTCTGTTGAGGTTCCGACCAAAAAATTTTTGCTCTTGCTCCTCCCTTGGTAACTTGACTCAAGGGCCAAGTGATATGAGAGAATCCCAACACGAACCTTCGATAGAAATTAGCAAGACCCAGAAAGCTGCGAAGCTCTGTTATAGTGGTTGGGGCTGGCCAATCCCGAATGACTTGTATCTTGGCTGGATCCACATGCACCCCCCTTCATTAATAATGTATCCCAGATATTGAACCTGGGTCATGCCAAAAGTGCACTTCTCCAAATTGGCACACAACATGTGTTGCCGCAGTGTTTGGAGGACTTGTCGGATGTGGTGAAGGTGCTCTTCCAAAGTCTGGCTGAAGATCAGAATATCATCCAAGTACACCACTACAAATGAGTTGGTGAATGGCCGCAAGATGTCATCCATCATCCTCATGAAGGTGGCGAGAGCATTCGTCAACCTGAAAGGCATGACCAGCCATTCGAAAAGGCCTTCCTTGGCTTTGAAGGCAGTCTTCCACACATCGGAGGGTTCAATTGGTACCTGGTGATACCCAGACTTCAGGTCGATCTTGCTGAAATATTTTGCACCTTTGAGTTGGTCCAGAAGGTCATCAATCAGTGGGATTGGGTACCTATTCCGGACAGTGATCTTGTTCAGCGCCCGATAGTCAATACAGAGTCTCCACGTCCCATCCTTCTTCTGTACCAACACGATCGGGCTCCCACAGGGCGATGAACTTGGTCTGATGTGACCTTTCTGCAACAGCTTCTGAATCTGCCTCTTGATTTCATCATTCTCCAGAACAGAGCGCCGATAGATCGGTCCATTAGGTAGCGGCGCACCGGGGGTCAGATCAATCGGGTGCTTGACCTGACAGTGCAGAGGAACCCCTGTGGGTGAGGTGAATATGTCCCCGTACTCCTCCACAACCTTATCCATTTGTTGTTGTTGTGCGGAGGAGCCCTGTCTGGAGGTCGTGGCCACAGTCTTCTTCTTGCCCTGGGGGCGGATCATCAGGAAAACGAATTTCCTGGTTTGGGAAATGAGCTTACTACATTGTTTTGCGGTAACCAAAGAGATAGCGGCAGGAGGTGGTACCTCTGGTATCCTGTACAACTTATTTCCCAAAGTAACAATAACAGCACGAGGTCGAGACTCATACACAACATGACGCTTCCAAAAGTATGGTTGTCCTAATAATACATCAGAAACATCAATAGGAGCAACGTCACATAATACCTCATCCGTGAAGGGCTTGATGCTATAGGGAAGGCGGCGCTGTTGGCTAATGCGGAGATCTCGTCCTTGGTGAAGCCACCCGATGGTGTATGGATGTGGGTGAGCTGTGGTCGGCAAGCCCAACCGCTTCACGGCGTCTGCTGAAATGAGGTTCTTTTGGCTCCCATTGTCGACGATGAACTGTACCGGGGAGCCCTTTACCCACATCTGGGAGTGGAAGAGACGTTCCTCCTCCTCTGGATCTTCCGGTTCCTCCTTTTGGATCTTTGCAGTGGCAACAGTGGCGTTGGGCTCAGCATCAATAATCTGTTTCCCTTTTTCATTCACCTTTTCAGGTTCTGATTCGGAGTCAGAGCATGCATCTGACTCAGAAGCCCTCATCTCGGCCACTAGCGACTGCTTGGCCCGACACTCACTTGTGTTGTGAGTGGATCTCTTATGGAACTCACACCACTTTCCCGTGTCCTTCTTTGGCTTTGCGGTGCTGTTCTTTTCTTGTGGCTTCAATGAGTTGTCTTTAGCCGCCATGCCTTGGCTCGGTCCTTCGTTCTGCAGTTTGGAAGCACCTTTCCCTTGCTTTTGATTCGCAGGTCCAAAGTCTCGCTTCTTCTGCTTGAATTTCTGCTCAATCTTGGCAGCATACCGGTATGCCGTACCAAGCGAGGAGATGTCAAGGAACTCCATTTCCTCCTGAATGTATTTGTTCAGACAACTGCGATACTTTAGCACCAGATGTTTCTCTGAATCTTTGATACCCAACTTTGTGCGCAGGGTATGGAACAGATTCGTCGGCTCATGCACATCTTGATCCCTTTGTTGTCGCAGCGTGGTCCATTGTATGTACTTGTCCTCATAGCTCCCCACAGGATAGTACTGTTCCTTGACGGCGTCTCGGAAAGAATTCCAAGTTGGTATGGCCGAGAACAGAGAGGGTTCTTTCTGGTCTTTGTTCTCACAGTAGGTTTCCCACCAGTCCTTAACATGGGGGGTAGTTTTGAGGAGTGCAAAAATAATCTTCTCCCGGTCTGAAAAGTCATGAACCGAGAAATATCCTTCTAACAGATTCAACCATTTATCTACAGCATCTGCGTCTATTTGACCCTCAAATATGGGAATGTCAAAATTTACTTGTACCTTAAAAGGAGTCGCTCCTCCAGAGTGGCTGCTGGATGCAGATGCGCCGCCGGTGGGTAGCCGTTGAAGGATCTGAGCAAAGTTATCCATCATCACGTTCCTTTGTCTTTCGAGGGCCTCCTCGAGCAATATTTTGATAGGATCTCCTGCTCCCTCATCTTTCTTTTCGTCCCCCATGAGCGTCCGTCGAGGTTTGCGAGGCTGATCTTGCAAAGGTTCCACCAGATCGAGCCCTAGCTCCTTATACCCCGACCTCGTTGGGGACATGCAAAGAAGGATCGAGAAAAAGCAGACCGCTCTGATACCACTGATCCAGATTTATGCAGGAACGCAACAGAATAAACATATAAACATAAATATAGAGATGTAGCGGAAATAACACTTCATTTCATTAATATCAAAGAACTGAAATTTGCTTACAGACAGAATGGAAATAAAACTAGCTAGGGCACTGGTAGCTATCTCTGAGAAGAGATGTGGCGGCTACAGGCCTCTGAACCGAGTTATAATGAGGCTCGAGGGTCTATTTATCATTTAGAAACAATGGGAAATCCTAAACAGCCAAAACCCTAACCCTAGGAGATGAAGCGCCAAAACTATGGGCCCCGTTTGGGTAAATTGGTGTTTCAACTTCCCAGGGGCGTAACTTTGGCATACGATCTCCGTTTGACGTGTACCATACCTCGTTAGAAAGATCTATCCGAGGACTACAAATTTGGAACAGGCAACATCGGTCCATGGACCCATGTTGCCCTCCGTTTTCCCAAAAAACGTCGTTTAGGGCCTCAAAACGACTCCGGAAGTTTAGGACCCGAAAAACTGCTAAAAATAGTAAATTGTGCCGAAACTGAAAAACTGAAATAGACAATGGTGGAGCCCCAAGTGGAATAGGTGGGTGACCACCAATATCCACCTGGATCACACCATATCCAAATCAATTAAACCCTAGAGCCTACTATACCTAGCCTAAAATATCCATGATCCAGTCAATTTTGCTGTGACCCTATTGAGAGAGCCCTCTCAGCCTAGTAGGGTTAGATACTAGGACAAAGTGGTATGTGGTTGCCTTTTTTGGTCTCCTTCTCAGCCTTCGGAGATCCGGTGGAGTGCTAACAGGTGCCAAGATTTTTTTATGCCACTATCGTCTCAACCTTCATTGGTACATCTAGATTGTATTTGATTTTACCCTCCAAATCTTTTAGATATATGTTCTTGGAATATGTTTTAGTTTTGTTCAAAAACATGATTAACTTCTTATGTATCTTAGTTGGTTCGTTCACATACTGCAGAATAGATTCTTTGGTCACTTCAACCTCTTCCTGAGTGGTTGCTTGTTTAATGTTATTCAATAAATCTTCTATCTCTTCCCTAATAATGCTCCCGCCCTTTACTATGTAAATGTACCAATAGAAGGTATCCTATGCATCCTAACCGAGGAATCAAATCCATTATACAGTCGCGAATATGTTGTTATGGTGTTGGTAACAAAATTATGGAGCTACTCATAGATCTATGTAAACATCTCAATTTCTTCCCTATCCATTTCAACATCCTCTCCACTCTTTCTGACAAACACCATGGGTATATTGAGATATTTGGTGCCCCAATATTGGATCACATTTATGGTTGTGTAATTTGTCTTTAGGACCTTCACCATATTTTTTTATCCTCTCTTCACTTCATACAAATGCACCACTACTTCATGAAGAGTGAACATCCCATCATATAACTGCTTCATAGTGTCTACCAAAGGCTTAATTTCTTCAAGTATTGCTACCTTCAATTCCTTCCTGCTAGAACTAATGGAAGACAACCTTTGATTCTCATCCATGAGATGATAAAACTATTTCCTTGTTGAGGTTGATTCCCTCATAAGGTAATTAATGTTCTCCTTAGTGGCTTCGACAAAGATTTCATCCACTGATTCTTGGATTCTTCCTAGTATTGGCACAATCACCCTTTCTATATTGATGGAAACAAGGTGATGAGGGTCATTCAAAAAATACCTTCACTCTTGTACTATCTTTCGACTCTTCAGTTGATCGAAGGTAAAGTTTTAATTTTCATGCCCTTGTCATCTAGTGGAGGATATGAGTCCCATTTCAATAAATTGGAGATGGCCACTAGTAAGAGAAGGTGGGGGGCGATAGCTTGTTTTTTATGCAATCGACATAATATTTACTTCTTAATCATCCTCCCGTGTTCATAATCCACCTCTTAGGCTTGGAAATCCTCTTCCTATATCCTCCTTTATTTTTCTTCTAACAACTTTCCATTATTTTTTTCCTTTTTGTTTTGTAATGCCTCTCCCTGTTGTTTCCTTCTAGTATCCTCTTCTTGTTTCTTTCTCAAATCCTTTCTATTTGCATGTCTTCCCCTAGATATTCTTCTTTTTTCCTTTCTTCCTCATACTTAGATTCCTCTTCATGTTTCTGATTTTCTTCCCATTTATGCTCCTCGTCTTGTTGCTTCCTCTAAGCTTCTTCAAATCATTTTCTTTTATTTTCCACTTCACTTTCACCTCTAGTGTTTGGATCCGCTTTAAATTTTCCAATCCTCTCTTCTTTAGGATCATGAAAAATATTTCTCTTTGGATTAAAGACACTATCTTGAGTAGAAAATTCTTTTTTGTTCCCTTCTTGCACAATATTTGATATATGAGTTGTGTTAGAAGGACCTTCCTCATCAACTAGCCTAGTTTCTCTAGAAGCATTGTAACAATTCTTCATTTTCTCCTCATATTTCAGAAACATGGAAACATAAGTCTAGGAAAAATGCAGCTTAGCATAGTGTTATTTTCATACTCCCCTAGGGTCATACCTTTGGAAACTCATTTCACCAAAACTGAGGAAACTGAGTTCTTCAACTTCTGCTTTTGCTTTTGTCAGACTCTTCAGTTCATAAGACCCCACTTGTAGGGGAAGGAGAGGCCATGGTGACTTCTTCTTCTTTTTTAATAGTTGTGACAGTCCTAAGTAAAGATGATATCCAATTTCCTACATGATCACCTTATCTATCACATACTTCGATAAAATATGTGGTGGCTTTTGGGAACTAAATACTCTGATATAAGTACCCTGATAAGAAGCAAACCAATTTGCAACTTCAATAACCACTTCTTTAGCTTGATCGGTCATGCAAGGTGCCTCTTCTTCAAATATCATCTGATACAGCACAACAAAGAAGTGCTCAACTAACTTATCACATACCCATCTATAAATGAATTCTGAACGTAGCTTGCAATATATGTTAATGGGGAGAGGTTGTTGAGACCACTTCCACTTTAGACCTGGAAACTCCTTTCTTGCGCAAATTCCATCAAGAAGTTATGTAGACATAAAAACTAATTTTTCATACATTTTGTATCTTTCTTCTCCCTTGTTACTGTAATCTGCAGCTATTGGGAAATTATATATGACAAATTAAATATATTCCCTTCAGTTACTATCTAGTAAAGCATGTAGATCCAACCTTCTTCACAAAACTCGATACTTTCTCATTCATAAAGTCTGCAACACATTTCCATGAGGTATTGGTAGACCTTATTTAATGATTTTATCCTGTAAATCCCCTATGGATTTTGCTAAAACTTGGTTGGTTCTTTCCACCATGATCTGATCACAATCTTTGTATTAAAGAGAGACCAAACCATATACTACTTTAATTTAAGGTATTCTTCAGGCCTCGACAATTTCTAGTATGAATGGAGATCATGTGGCTATATGTTGTGAGCATTTGTCCACTCACATTGCTTATCATCATTTTCTTGGTGTCTAGACCTTGCAAGATCCATCCAATTGCTTTTGCACATGGAACATAGTTACCGATCAAATAGGTAACTAACTGGTACCTATTTTTTGAGGTAGCAAAAATGCACCAGATTTTGAAAAGTGGTGATGTAGAATCACCCTTTTTTTTGGGAGCGTATTTTTTACACTTTAAATTTTTTTTATTTATGAAGTATGAACATTTGTTTTAAAATTTTAGTGATTTTCATGGTAATTTTGAAAAATGTTGATGTAGCATCAACCATTTTTGTTTAGAGTGGTGATTTTCATGTTGATAATAGAACATAAAAATAAAATTAAAAAAAACATGCAAAAAAAATCAAATATATAAATATATATAAAAATAATAAAAAAAACTATAAAAATGTCAAAAAAAATCAAAATTAACTTGTAAAGAAAAAATAACAAAAATATTCGAAAATTAAATTAAAAAATGGGGAAAAATTTCAAAAAGACACATAATTTAAAGAAAAATAAATAAAAATTAAACCATAAAATTAAAAATAAAAAACATCAAAAACAATTTTTTGTAAATAATAAAAAATTAAATTAAAGAAAAAAAAATTAAAATTAAAAAAAAAAAAAAAAGAGATTAAAAAACAAAAAAAAAAGAAAAAAACATTTTAAAATAATTATTTAAAAAAAACAAAACAAAAAACAAAAATCTATTTTTTTAAAATTAAACCATTTTAAAAATTAAAAAACAAATAAATAAACATTTTTAAAATTAAAATTAAAAATTAAAAAATTAAAAAAAACAAATAACCTAAAAATATTAAATTTAAAAAAAAATAAAAATTAAAAAATATTGAATTTTATTAAATTAAAAAATAATAATAATATTAAAAATTAAATTAAAAAAAAATAAATTATAAATAACAAAAAAAAAATCGATTTTATAAATTTTATAAATTTTATAAATTGGGTCGCCCAAGTGTCGGTGAGGGTTAGTCGCTCGGTGGGCGGAGAGGTTGTATGATGCCTCTCTGCCCAGCGATCTGCCCCCACTGCAACCTGGGTGGGAGATCAATTCCACGTAGCCCCCCACCCGCCCAGTGGCCAGCCCCACCACAACCTGGGCAGTGAATTTTTTTTTTTTTTTTTTTGTAAAATTTAATAATTTTTTTAATTTATTTAAACTTAATATAGAATTTTTCAATTTTTTTTAATTAAATAAAACTAAATATTTAATATTTAATATTTAATATTTTTTATTTAAATTTAATTTTTATATTTTAAGTTAAATTTTTTTTTTTTAAATTAAATTGTTTCTTTTAATTTTTTTAATTTAATATTTTTTTCCATTTAATTTAATTTTTTATCTTAATATTTATTTATTTTTAATTATATATATATATATATATATATATATATATATATAATTTAATTTTATGTTTAAAATTTATTTGTTTTTTTAATATTTTTTTAGTTCAATTTTCTTTTCATTTTTTTAATTAATTTTTAATTTTTTAAATTTAATTTAAATAATTTTTCTTAGTATTAATTTATTAAAATTCGATATATTTTTTAAATTAAACTTTTCATTTTAATTTTTTTTTTAATTTAATTAAATTTTTCCTTTTTATTTTTTAAATTTAATTTGTATATTTTAAATTTGTTTTTTTTAATTTATTTGATTTTTTTATTTAATTTATTTATTTATTTCATCTTTTAATATGATTTTAAATTTTAATTTTAAAAAATGTTTTTTTTTTCAAAATTTTTCAATGAATATTGTTTTTTTTCAATTCTTTTAAACTGTTGTTTTCTTTTTTTCTTTTTTTATTATTCTAAGACTTTTGTTTGAATACTTTCCGTTTTTTAGGTTTTTTTGCACACAAAAAATTGGCTTTTACTATTTTTTTAATTCCAGAATACAACTTTTTTTTAAAATGTTGAAAATTTGCCTCGAAAAAAAAAAAGGTTTATTCCAGAATACAACTTTTCGTTTTCGGGTTGTTTTTCATGAATTTTTGATGTTTTTTTTGTTAGAGTTCCCGTTTTGATGTAATAGTTACCGTTTAATTGGTAAGTATGTTATGGTAGAACCATATACCTGCAAGCAAATTTGTGTAACTTGGATATTTTAACATTGATGTAAATTTCCCCGTCTTCTAGGTCCTCTGGGAACTCTTTCTTGCTGAAAGCGTATTTTATAGTCAACCATGATAAAGTAGTTGAATTAACCCTCAGTATTTGTCAAGATAGGTGCTCCTGATCTAAAACTTTCCCCAACACCTTCAGTACTACTTTCAGTGGCCTCCTTAGCTAGTGCTTGTCTTGTGACCGAAGGCATTGTATCAGTGGAGGATTTGAGTTTGATAGGCTCTTGAATAACAACACTTGGAAGAGGATATGCACTCATGGAAACACAAAGTTAGTTCCTTAGATAATCACCTATTGTATCAAGCTATCAAATGCAACAAACAGTCAATGAGAGGAAGAATTACACAAGGCCTGAGCATAAGAGGCAATATTGAGGCAAGAGTGACTTGACTGGTCACTGGAAGTGTGCACTACGTAATGACTAGATCTTTTGATTGTGCATTGTGTGATTGTTGAGAGAGAGAGAGCTCCTTGATTGCAAAATTCACATCAATAATGTACATAGCGTAAAAAACTAATAGCACAATGAAAAATTGATGCTAGTGTTTACGCAATGCACAATCAAAGTGAGTAGGGATGGCACCACTACTGAATAGAGCTGCACAATGCGCAGTTCTAGAGAGATATGCCTTGGGAGGTGTGAATTTTAGATCAACATAGAGAAAATCCTGAGATATACTGCCTAGAATGGAGCAATGCATAATTGTAGAGATGGGGAAGTAGATTTGCTTAGAATTCAACTAAGTATTGATCAACAACAAGCAATGACAATTGTGATAAGATTAGCATGCATAAATAGATTCATCTGCAATGATTACCGAAATGTGAAAGGACTTGGAATATGAAATGACACTAGAAAAGAAGCATGCAAGAGAGAAAAGACACGTGCAATAAATAAATATAGCAAAAGAAACACTTGTAATTCAAAAAAATAGGAAAAATGACACTTACGATAGTAAAAATGACTAAAGTGAAAATAAAAGCAGCGAAAAGTGATAGTTATAAAACTTGCATGAGATAGCAATGCACATGCAACTAAAATCTCCTTGTCTCAAAGAATGCGAAAAGCTCCAAAGATGAGTGTGATAATGAGATTCAAGCTATCTTGTTATATAGGTGAGCACTTGTAGATCTAGGTTTATGGTTTGCGCATGCATGTCGGGAATTTAGGAGCTCGAAAAAGTTAGATGCCACTTGTGACTATGTCAACTTTGGAAATTATGCCCACATTGTCGACAAGTGGTTCACAATAACTATCCACGAGGAGTGCACAATGTCTATCCTCAGTGAATAAGTAGTTGACTGACTCTGGGAACTGCGCAGTTCACTAGCATAAGGGAATGCACAATTAACTGGCACAGGGGATTTTTCAATTTCCTGACACAATGGATTACATAGTTCACTACCTGAGAGGATTTCACAATCCCTACTTTCAAGGCATGCACAATCACTATCATCAGGAAGTGCGCAGTTATGAATGACAAATAATGAATGTCGACTTAAAGTGTTCAACTAAGGGCTACAAGCTAGGCATGTAAGATCAAGAAGTTGTGATGCTTGAGATCACTAAAAGATGGCTTGACATTGAGAAAAATAATACTAAGGATGAATTTAATCAACCTAAGGCGATGGTTCACAAGACCAAAAGAAGGCTCCAAAACTAGAATATAGGAAAAACTTTAGGAGGGGTTGTAGCAGCTACAACACTTAACTAGGGTTTGGAGAGCTTGAACTTGTACCATCTTGTGATAAATAATGGGTGGCACATGTACTTCATCTTTCATATATTAATGATGTGTTTCCACCATCCAATTATTTTTTACCTATAGATTATATTTTTATATCATGGTGTTTCTTAATTGAGTAAACTCCAATACTTGTTATTCATGTTGATTTGAGATAACAAATAGATGAAATTGTTAAACCATTTAATATATATCTTGAAGATAATGGGGGCATGTTTACTTTTGTAAAGTACACTATAATAAAGTTAATTCATTTTTTGTTATACACGTGGAAAAATGTGCCCCAATGTATGTAACTTGTTGACATTGAAGTACACTTGTTTGGTATCTTTTCTATTGAGTTTCTTAGTGATTTAGAATATAGTGAAGTGAAGTGTTTGTTGTGCTTAAATATTTTAAGTCATATCAAGGTTTTGTTGTCGTGTATACAAAAACCTCCCATTTGTTTGAAAATAAATAGGGACCCTATTTAAATTTTTTATTTTCACTTATTTATTATCTTTTGTATAATATGAGAAGGTTAGGTTCTTTCTATTTTTGTATGAAAGTACTTGTTTTTCTTTGATCTTGTAAATTTTGTAAAATATCATTTTTAAGTTGAAGGCCAATTTTGACTAATTTGCCTCATTTGAAATTTTCCCTATTCATTTACATGATATTCTTTTACTCCTCTCGATTCTCAGATGGGAAATTTCCCCTGTTATACACCAATTTTGTGTTTAGCTTTGTTGTGACCTTAAAATTGAATAATAATAATATTCAAAATCTACTTGAATGTGATTTTCACCGAAAGATTTTATACACAATTTATGGATCACAGAAGCCAAATTCCTAACAATAATAATATAATTCTTCCAATTAATTAGATATTAATCAGATATGTTGTTATTATATGTTTCATAAATATATTTGGAGTTCACCCTTGAATTTTCCCATCCAAGCTAGTGATAAATATGCAATGGTGTGGCTTGTCCACCTCTATGATTATGGGATGTCTAGATATCGACTTATCTTAGCCCAGATAAAAATGAAAATTTTCCACCACCTCTGCCTCCTAGATGATTGGATTCCCTGCTTTAGAATTTGTTATCCAACCATTGGCTCAAATAAAGCGAACTATGTGTTTCCCTCACCTAAAACGACTAGATCTCACGATAACTTTATTTTAAAACATGGTTTAAACTAATTAAAGAAATTAAATTGTGATTAACGCAAATCCTGTATCCAGTCTCCTTTAAAAAGCATTACTTGTTTCATTCACGAGACCCTAAATACTCAGATCCTATCATCAAAACACATTTAAATGAGATAATTAGAATAAGTTAAATTGTGAATCAGTTTTAAATAAAATTTCCTAAAATTTCATGATAAGTTAATTTTTTGTACAATTTTATTAATATTTTGAGTTATTATATGTGTTAAACGTATTTGTGCAAAGGAAATGAGAAAGCAGGGAGGATAGCCACTTTCTATTCACAAGTGTAGCGCTTCCGAAAAACAGTGAAACTCCTCTGGTGGCCATGGATGGAGAGTGTGGGGATGGGTGGTAGAGAGTTTCTACATTATGGGTGGGGCGCCTGAGTTGCAGTGAGCAATTGCAAAGGGGCAGGTTGGTGTGTACATGGAATCCTTTCATGGATGATTTCTTAGTAAGTGAGTTTTTTTCTCAGTTTATGGGACTTCTTTTTCTCATAGTATGATTTTAAATGGTTGAGCACCCTGAAGAAGGTAAGAGATAAGGCACAATGAGATCTCCCGCTGATCGTAATGGTTACGCTCTATAACTTGCCCAAAATGCATGCTTTAGCTAAAGGGAATGCGATTTTACAATGCAAAATACTTCCGTTCCTTCAGGTTTTGAGTTTTTTTAAGTTTTTGGCATGCTATTTGGGGATAGTATGTTAAGAGAAGCTCTTAGAGGGATTATCTCTAGATTTTGGTTTACAGAGGACCTGGATAATGTGGATCTTGAGAACACTTCGAAGGCCAAGGGATGGTGTCAATTTTTGATTATTCACAGTCTGTGTGAGAGCATCAAGGTTCATTTTTGTAAAAGGTGGTGAAACGTAGGTAGGTACCTCACCTGTTGTTGTGCAAGATAATTTGGCTTTTTGGTCTTTTTTAGAAGTTAGATTGTCAATACAGTGTGTTGGCTCTCTGATTTACTTCGATGATCTCAAATTTCCCCAAGAAACATAAAGCATGTTAGAATGATGATCTCAAATTTCCCCAAGAAACATAAAGCATGTTAGAATGGGTGGTGGTCGTGCCCTGGATGAATATGTTGTTGCTGCTGCCATCTCTAAGTTTTGTTTCCGCTGAAGGGTCTGGTTTTTCCGGGGGCTACCTTCGTCACCTTTTTTCCGTCTGACCATTTCGCTGGTTTTTTTTTAAATTTGTTGCGGTAGTTTCAAGGAATTGAGGGTGACCTACTCTTTCTGGATTGGGTCAGTACAGGGATCCCAATGATATCCAATTGTGGTCGCGTGATCTGTCATGGGACTAACTGAGCTTGTATATATGGGTATCTCCTCCACGCGGTGGATATTATCCTGGTATTGTTTCTTCCAGGTGACAGTTGTTATTTATGGGCTGATCTAGGACATAAATGACCTGGGGGTATTATTTATTTATGGAGACCCTTTGGTTCAAAAAGCGAGACAAGGTTCTGCCATTCCTCCTTCCAACGACAGAGAGTGGTTGTTGTCATTACATAAGACAGAGAAACATTCTAAATGCTTGTTCTCATGCCTACATCTTTCGACGGCTGAGTTTTCTCGATGAGCTAAATTTTCTAAAAAGTTTTGACCATTGCCTACTTGGACCTCCTTTCTCTGACTGGTGAAGTCAGCAACCAAGATTTTCACATTATGGCTGATGGTGTCAATGTGTTGTCCTCTGACACATTAGCTCAGGAAGTTATGATCGCAGCTGCAGTGGCTGCGGAACATCGCTGGCAAAAGGAATTTGAATTAGAGGCAAAATTGATTGCTCAGTCATCTTTCGCTCCTCTGGGTCTTGACGAGAGAAGGGTTAATTCTGCTGCTTGTAAACAGCGAGGTCCAACCATTGGTGCGGCTGGGTGGAGAAGGTTCAAGAAAAATAAAATTCACTTCTCCTGCTATAAACCAGCTATGGACGTTAAGAAGGTGGTCTTGGAATAAGATGACCTCTGGGGTAGGGTCACCAGTCTTCGAAAACGTGCACTCATTGGTCGCTGGATGTTTGCTGAGGGCAATGAGGTTGACATGACGGACTGGGCCAAGAAGTTCTGGTACCCTATAGTGGGATATACTCTGAAGGTTATTCTGTTACTTAACAATTTGTTTAGCATACATTTCTTGAACGAAAACGATATGGCCCAGATAGTAAACAAGCCATGGGTTCAAGGAAAAAGCTTTTTACAGCTCCTACCATGGTACCTCGGCGTTAACCCGATTATGGAGGCTCCCAAGAACAAAATGGTGTGGGTCAAACTCTCGGGCCTTCCTCTGGAATTTTGGATGCTCAAGGCATTAAGGGCTATTGGTAATTCCATTGAATGCACTAAGTATATTGACCCTAGTATTCTGGGGGTCAATGACAAGCGCATTGCTTGGATCTTGGTTGAGGTTAGTTTCTCGGGTGGTTTGCCTGGTGATGTCGATCTGGTGTGGGGGATGCAAAGACATTGACAACGTGTTGATTATTGGGGAGCTCCTTTCAGATGTCTTATTTTTCATCGCACTGGTCATCTAAAATAATTTGTCCGATGTGAACCCGCGTCAACCGGTTCGAAAATTCGAATTCTGCTAGTGCAAGATGTAACGTGAATCCAAACGGCCCTTTGGAAGATCCTCCTTCAAGCAACTCTATTCCTTCGGCCTCAGATGATGATATTTATGCTTCTTCTAGTGCTCATACTGATAAAACCATCCCTCATGGAAATGATGATGGTCCTCATGTCGGTTTGGACCCTTCCATGATGATGAATGAGGCCATGTCTAAAATTGTATCCGCTGATCATAATGAGGTGTCAGGCCAAAACAGGGTCACGGTGTCTCATGTGGAATTAGGGTCTCTGATGCTTAAAAATGAATGCTTGCCTGTCGATGGTCAGTCTGTCCCCATGGATGGGTCTACCAACAATATATCCTTCCTGTCTGCCTCTGCTAGCAAACCTCCCATGGCCTGCACTAATATATCTGGGTCTCCCTCATCCCCCCTCTGTCTCATTACCCTGCTGAACCTTTGTACACTTCCCCTTCTATGCCTCCTCTTGAGTGGGCTTCCCCTCTGCCTTTGCCTTCCTCACCACTTTTGAATGATTATTTGGATAACTCTCCCAAAAATACTGTTGGGAGCGACATTGAGTCTCTACTTGGTAATCTCATCCTCGACCTTGCTACCCTGACTGTTTTTGACAAAATCCCAAAAGCAGCGGAGGTTTTCATCTCACCTGTATCGGGGAATAACATTACAGTTAGGAAAACATCAAAATCTGGGTCTAGGCATTTCAGAGGCGAGCTCAAGACCAAATCTCTCTTCCGTGATGAACTACTAGACCTTACCGATGTTCCAATTTCTACCCCAGAGGATCTCAAGGTGCTTAGAGCAAGCAACCCTTATATGGTTAACAAATGACTCACATCATTTCATTAAATATGAGGGGTATTGGTGACCTCAACAAACAACTGTGCCTAAGAGAAATGTTTCGAGATAGAAATCCAAG
Source organism: Pinus albicaulis (assembly GCA_034641835.2). Taxonomy (NCBI): domain Eukaryota; kingdom Viridiplantae; phylum Streptophyta; class Pinopsida; order Pinales; family Pinaceae; genus Pinus; species Pinus albicaulis. The sequence goes on along the minus strand of CM076579.1, from coordinate 657,877,565 downwards.
TATGGTACTTCTACAAGAGACTTTATGTAACAGGGAAAAGGCTATCAGTTATGTTTTGGCTATTTTTCCAGGGTGGTATGCCACTGCTGTACATGCATATGGTCATGCTGGAGGTCTTCTAGCCATCTGGAACCCATGATTTTCCAAATTCCGAGCGTTCAGTTTCTTCGGAGCCGGAAATATAAGGGGCTAGCTCGAGATATTTAACATCATAAATCTATACACTCCATGTCATGATAGAGCGACGTCTTGGGATAGATTAAGCACATCGGGCATTCTCAGTTTGGCCAACCTGATGGTCAATGGAGACTATAATGTCACCCTATTCTCGGGTGAGTCATGGGGTCAAAACGTTAGAAGAGATCCAATGGAGGGCCACATTGGATCAGTTCTAGAGATGGTAATGCTCAAAGACATCAGACCCTCCCCTGTCATTCCCACATGGACAAACCATTGAGTGTGGGGGGAATTCATTGGGAAAAGGCTCGATAGAGCGATGGTGAGTGTTTCAATCCTCTCCTTGCTTGGCCAGGTTAGATCTGGGGTTATTGTCTTTGAGATTTTTGATCATATGCCCATATATTTAACTTGAAGGGAGGAACTAACGAGAAGGGTGATTCCTTTCAAGTTCAATTGCGCTTGGCTTGAGGATCCAAATTATAGTTTTCTCATCCAAAAATGCTGGCATGAGAGCTCTCCCACTGTGGGATCCTTCGGATGGGAAAGTTTCCACCATAAGTTACAAGAAATCAAAAGGCTGACAAAAGAATGGGAGATCAAGAAGAAGGTGATTCTTAGTTCAAAATTAAAAAGTATAAAAGAAAATCTTCGTTGTCTTCATGTTGAATTTACTACAAAAGTTCTCGATCAAGAGACATCTAATAGAATCTGGGATCTACAGAAGCGAAAGTTAGAGACTCTGAGGATTGAAGAACTAACCTGGAAGTTGAAAATCAGGATTACCTGGCTAAAAGAAGCAGATATCAATACAAAATTCTTCCATAAGTCTGCAAATGAAAGAAGGAATAAAAACACAATCTGGAAAATTCAAAAAGAGGATGGGAGTTATGCTTCTTCTTCACAAGAGATCTTAGTCGAGGCCTTCAATCACTTTTCATCTTTTTATAAAGCTGACAGTGCAGTTGACTTGAGCTGCCAACAGTGGGTTCTTCAATATGCTCCCAACATGTTTGATGCTGAGGCCAACAGAATATTAGGAGTTGTTGTCTCTAAAGATGTAGTCATCTCGACACTAAAGTCTTTAGCCAATGATAAGTTTCTTGGGCCAGACGATTGGCTAGCGGATTTTTTCAATCATTTTATTGATATTATGGCCGATGAACTCACCATTATTATTGAACAGGGTCAGATCATGGGGCACATTCCATCTAACATGAACTCCACTTTTTTGGCACTGATCCCTAAATCCTCAGATCTGGTGACCTTCAAGGACTTTAGACCAATTGGTTTGTGCAACGTTGTCTACAAAATAACAACAAAAATCATTTCCAATCGGATCAGACAGACGTCATCGACAATTTCTCCTAAGCAATATGGATTTCTTAAAGGTCACTCTATACACGACGCTATTTCTATTGCACAGGAAGTGATGCATTCCATGCATGTTGGGAAGAAATAGGCCCTCATCTTGAAAATACTTCTCCTCAAAGCTTACGACTGTGCAGATTGGTCTTATATCCACCTTATCCTTTTGAAGATTGGAATTTCCATTGTTAGGTCCCTGTATTACTAGTATAGTCCCTTATTGTTGTTAGTGTAACCCCCTTATTGTTATTATTGTACCCTTGTAACCCCCATTTTTTTATTATTATTCCCTTAAATTATTATTCTTAGGTCGGCTAGGATTACATTGTGGCCCACTAGGATTACATTATGGCCCCATGGACTCCTATATATAGAAAGGAGGTTTTGTAAATTGTATCATCCAAGAATTGTTCATTTATGTAGTGTATTGGAGGTTGCCCCCTCGAAGTGGCTTATTTCTAAGGCGTTGATATCTCTTTTCTTCTATTTTTGGAGCTGGTTACACAACATTTGGTATCAGAGCTTTGGATTCTAGGGTTTTGCTGCTCCAAACAATTCATCATGGCATTTTCGCTATAACTTGTTTTCTACGAAGTTTCAGAAGCTGAAATTTTTAGGGTGCGAAGCCGAAATCCTAAGGAATATTTTCTAAAAATTTCAGAGCTTGGTTCGTAATATTTTCGGAGATATGATCTATGGAAGTTAGGTATTTTTTCAAGCTCCTAAAAAGGTCATCGTGACATTTGCGCTATAATTTTTTTTCTACAAAGGTTCAGAATCTGAAATTCATATGGTGCGAAGCTGAAATCCTGAGGAAATTCTTCAAAAATTTTCAAAGCTTGGTTCGCAATATTTTTGGAGATATGATCTGTGGAAGGTAGTGCTTTTTCAGGCTCCTGAATTTCATCTCAAAGAGGTGATCGTGGGAAAATTTCAATAACTCTCTCTTTGGGCATCGGATTGGAGTGTCGTAAAAATTGGTCGCAAGTACATGGACTGTATTTTCTTGGCTATCAATTTTAGAGACAAAGAACGAAACAGTGACACGTGGCAAGTCGTAAAAGTTCGCTCTACTAAACTAGTCCATAATTAGGTCATTGTGGGAGATTGGACACAACTTTGTCTTGGAGAATCAAAATCAGATCAGACCTGTGGCATTCGAAAGATAATTCAGAGGGCTATTTCGGTACTGAAATTCAGATATTGAAGTGTTGCAATCACAGAGATAATCCAATTTCAATATCGAGCTCTTCAAAAACAAGAAAAATGTGTGTATTTTTTTTCCGAATTGCATAAGTCTTGTTTGAAGAATCAATTTGAATTGATTCCAAGGGCATATTGTAGAATAGATATCAGTATTGGGTTCTAAAAGATGCCCCGTAAAAATAATTCAACACCCATTAAGCCTTCAGAAGGGTCTACTACGACTCATGAAGATGAAGAATTGCAACATGATCTATCAAAATTACAAGAGCAAGTGCAACAAATTTCACTCTCGCAAAGAGCGACAAAAAATGAAATGGAAGTTTTGAAGAAAGGCGAGGAAGCTAAGATGGATGGCATGGAAGCTATGATGGATGACATGAAAGACAACATGGAAAGCATGAAGAATGATCTCAAAGCAGACATCGAAGGTTTGACAAAGTTGATACAAGAAAGGTTTCCTAATGGTGAAAAGATAGTAGAAGAACCTCATGATGAGAACAAAATAAATGTTAATCGTGATTTCATAAACTCTAATGTTGTCGGGAAGAACCACCATATTCCAAAAATGGATATGAGGAAGTTTGATGGAAAGGATCCTGTAACATGGATACTACAGATGGAGCAATATTTTGATCTCCATAACGTGCAAAACACACAGAAGGTACGCATTGCAACTTTACATTTAGAACAAAATACATTTGTATGGTATCAATGGCTTTGCTCCCGTAAAAAAATTGTCACTTGGTCAATTTTTACGGAGGAAATGATAGCACATTATGAGGATACAACGAGCAACACCTTCTTTACCCAATTGATAAATCTCAAACAAAAGGGTTTAGTGGGGCAGCACATTGAGGACTTCCAAAAATTGAATATAAGGGTAACTGATATTCGAGAGGAACATAGGATTGATCTCTTCCTAGGCACTTTAAAGGATAACATCCAACATGAAGTTCGCATTTTGGAACCTGATTCATTGGAGAAGGCATTCAGGTTGGCAAGAAAAGTTGAATGTAAAATTATGGCGACAAGGAAGCCTACCACTCAATTCTATAAAGAAAGAAGTGTTGCTACGCCTAGATTTCCACAACCTACAAGGTTGACACCACAACAATTGGAAGAAAAAAGAGCAAAAGGGCTTTGCTACAGTTGTGATAGCAGATACACTAAAGGTCATAAGTGTGCTGAGAAGAAATTATTTTACATAGATTGTGAAGAGGAAGAAGAAAATGAACAAGAAGAGGATATACACCTGGAACCAGCCCTAGAAGAGGAAGAAATGAATCCGACCATATCGTGTAATGCGCTGGCAGGAATTACCACTCCTCAAACTCTCAAGATACAAGGACAAATCAAGAAGAAAAAGGTAATAGTGTTGATTGATTCAGGTAGCACCCATAATTTTATTCATTGTAAGGTAGCCAAGGAATTAAATTGTTTCTTATACCCAGCACCAGAATGTCAAGTGATGGTTGCAAATGGAGGAACTATAAATTGCTCTGGAAAATGCCATAATATCAAGCTAACCATGGGGGAATATGTATTGACTAGTCCAATGCTTTCCATTCCTATGGGAGGTGTTGATGTTGTACTATAAGTACAATGGTTACAATCTTTGGGGATGGTAGCTTTTAATTTTCAAGAACTTTTCTTGAAATTTTTTTCAGAAGGAAAGGAAGTCGAATTATGGGGTATTGAAGGGAAGCCAGGAAGGATAATAAGCTCTAATGTCATGACAAAGCTTCCAAAGAAAGAACAACGAGGCGTAATTGCACAATTATGCTCACTATAAGTTCTGACATCAAAATCATCTATTTCTGCAGATCTCCAACAAGTCTTGGACAATCATTCCAAGGTGTTTGAAACTCCCATAGGAATCCCACCTATTCGTGATCATGATCATGCTATTCATTTGATTCCAGGAAGTGTTCCTCCAAACATCAGGCCTTATATATATCCTTACTTCCAAAAGAGTCAAATTGAACGTATGATTGCAGAAATGTTAGAGGCGGGTATAATTCAACCTAGTCAAAGTTCTTTCTCTGCTCCTGTAGTATTGGTACACAAGAAGGATGGATCATGGCGAATGTGTCCGTATTATAGGGAGCTCAATAAGCTCACCATTAAAGACAAATTTCCCATTCCTGTGATTGATGAATTATTGGATGAATTACATGGAGCAATTTATTTTACCAAGTTGGATCTTCGTTCAGGATATCATCAAATTAGAATGAAGATCGAAGATATTCCAAAAAAAACATTTCGAACTCATGAGGGTCATTATGAATTTTTGGTCATGCCTTTTGGCCTTACCAATGCACCTTCTACATTTCAAGGGTTGATGAATTCCATTTTCAAACCCTTCCTTAGAAAATTTGTGCTAGTATTTTTGATGATATACTAATCTACAGTAGGTCTTGGAAGGATCATGTTGAACATGTTGACAGGGTGCTCAAACTATTGCAGGAGAAACAATTATATGCAAAAAAATCTAAATGTTTCTTTGGAGTACAAGAGGTGGAATATCTGGGTCATATTGTATCTCACGAGGGCGTTAAATTAGACCCTAACAAAATTAAAGCCATTAAGTAATGGAAAGTCCCCACAACCATAAAGAAGTTGCGAGGATTTCTCGGGTTAACAGGGTATTATCGCAAGTTTGCTAAGAATTATGGGAGAATAGCAGCACCTCTAACAACATTATTGAAGAAAGATGCATTTTCATGGACTCCTGAAGCAACTAAGGCCTTTGAACATCTTAAAGAGGCAATGTGCCTAGCACCGGTCTTAGCTACGCCAGACTTTACAAAAACATTTATTGTGGAATGTGATGCCTCAGGAAATGGAATTGGTGCAGTTTTAATGCAGGAAGGAAGACCCATTGCTTTTGAAAGTTGTCCAATCAAAGGAAAGTATTTACAGAAACCTATTTATGAGAAGGAAATGTTAGCAATACCGCATGCACTAAAGAAATGGCGAACTTACCTAATGGGAAGACACTTCAAGGTAAAAACTGATCATGATAGTCTTAAACACTTTTTGGAACAAAGACTATCTTCAGAAGAGCAGCAAAAATGGGTCACAAAGATGTTGGGTTATGACTTTGAAATAATCTACAAAAAAGGAAAGCTTAATGTTGTTGAAGATGCACTCTCAAGAAAGAATGAAGAGGTAGAAGCATTTCTTTGTGCCATTTCTATTATCCAACGAGATTGGATAACCAAAGCAAGAGATGAATGGAAGAAGGACAAAGATGTATGGACACTCATTCAAAAGTTGCAGCAAGATCCTAGTACATCTGATACATTTAGTTAGAAAAATGATTCCTTATGGTACAAAGATCGCTTATATCTTTGCAAGAATTCCCAACTAAAGCAAAAGATTCTTCTGGAATTGCACACTTCTCCTTTAGGAGGACACTCAGGATTTTTAAAAACTTACCACAGGGTGAAGAAAGAATTTTTTTGGGATGGCCTTAAATCTGATATTCGAAAGTTTGTGGCGGAATGTTTGGTTTGCCAGCAAAATAAATTGGAAACAATTAAGACCCCAGGACTTCTACAACCTTTATCCATTCCAAGTCAACGTTGGGAGGAGATTTCAATGGATTTTATCACAGGTTTACCTAAGTCCGAAGGAAAGAGTGTCATCATGGTGGTAGTTGATAGACTTACCAAGTATGCACACTTTGTGCATTATCTCATCCATTTAAAGCAAGTACAGTTGCTACTACATTTATGGATAGAATTCAAAAGCTACATGGAAGCCCAAGGGTTATTGTGAGCAACAAAGATCCCATTTTTACTGGAAATTTTTGGACGGAGTTATTTTCTTGTTTGGGTACTCAATTAGCTCATAGCTCATCTTATCATCCTCAATCCGATGGTCAAACCGAGATAGTAAATAAATGTTTGGAAGGATATCTTCGTTGTTTTGTATCTGATAAACAAACACAATGGGTCAAGTGGTTACCTCTCGCTGAATGATGGTATAACACTTCCTTCCATACTGCAGCAAAAATGACCCCATTTATGGCACTTTATGGATATCATCCACCATCCATCACATCATCTTTAAGAGAAAATTTTAAGGTTCAAGCAGTTGAAGATCACATCGAGCATCAACAAGAAGTTCTCCAACTCTTAAAGGATAACCTGAATTTGGCACAAAATCGAATGAAACAACAGGCAGATGAACATCGCAGCGAGAGAAGTTTTGATGTAGGAGATTGGGTATTTTTACGGCTACAACCATACAAACAAATGTCCCTCAAGCAAGCAAAGAAGGATAATAAATTATCGCCAAAGTACTATGGTCCTTACAAGGTGTTGCAAAAGATTGGTGCTATGGCATACAAATTGGAGCTTCCTGCTTCTTCGCGAGTACATCCAGTTTTCCATGTTTCATGCTTAAAGAAGGTTATAGGTGAAAATCTTCCAGTTCAAACAATATTGCCAGAACTTGATGAGGAAGGAAAAATCATATTGGAACCTTAAGCGGTCACAGAAACAAGAACTCGACAACTACGGAATCGATCAATTTCAGAGTATCTCATCAAGTGGAAGAACTTACCCACTGAAGATTCTACATGGGAGGATGAGAATTTTATACAAGAGCACCCAGAGCTACTCAAGCGTTGAGGACAACACTTTTTTGAAGGAGAGGGGCATGTTAGGTCCCTATATTACTAGTATAGTCCCTTATTGTTGTTATTGTAACCCCATTATTGTTATTATTGTACCCTTGTAACCCCCATTTTGTTATTATTATGCCCTTAAATTATTATTGTTAGGTCAGCTAGGATTACATTATGGCCCACTAGGATTACATTATGGCCCCATGGACTCCTATATATAGAAAGGAGGTTTTGTAAATTGTATCATCCAAGAATTGTTCATTTATGTAATGTATTGGAGTTTGCCCCCTCGAAGTGGCTTATTTCTAAGGTGTTGATATCTCTTTTCTTCTATTTTTGGAGTTGGTTACACAACACTAGCGGAGTTTTTCAATCATTTTATTGACATTATGGCCGATGAACTCACCATTATTGTTGAATAGGGTTGGATCATGGGGCACATTCCATCTAACATGAACTCCACTTTTTTGGCACTGATCCCTAAATCCTCTGATCTGGTGACCTTCAAGGACTTTAGACCAATTGGTTTGTGCAACATTGTCTACAAAATAACAACAAAAATCATTTCCAATCGGATCAGACAGACGTCATCGACAATTTCTCCTTAGCAATATGGATTTCTTAACGGTCGCTCTATACACGACGCTATTTCTATTGCACAGGAAGTGATGCATTCCATGCATGTTGGGAAGAAAGAGGCCCTCATCTTGAAAATAGATCTCCTCAAAGCTTACGACTGTGCAGATTGGTCTTATATCCACCTTATCCTTTTGAAGATTGGAAATTCCGTTGGGTCTATCTGATGGGTTATGGGTTGTATCTCTTCAGTCAAGTATGTTGTTATCATAAATGGAATTCCAACCTCGTTCTTTGGGGCTGAGTAGGGGCTGCGACAGGGATGTGCGTTGTCACCTCTTATCTTTATTCTGATCATGGACGAGTTTAGTCACCTGATGAATATGGCTTCTTCTGTGGGCTTCATTGCCCGGTTTTCTTTCTCCAATACTATAAGTGTATCTCACTCTTTATTTGTGGACGATTTGCTTATATTTGGCGCTCTCAATAGGAACCACTGGTTCTATATTCACTATTTACTCATTCGATTTGTTGTTGCCTCTGGATTATGTATAAACAAGGCTAAATCTTTCCTTATATATGAATATGGGGATGAGGAGGAAATTTCTTTTATAGCCAGTTTTTTGGGGGTGGAAGTAAGATCGGCTACTGTTGGTCTTCTATATCTTGGATTCAGAATTAAACCATGCAATTATTATGTTAAATATTGGAATTGGCTTATTGACAAATTCAAATTAAAGGTATCAAAGTTGACCCACAAGTGGTTGTCACTTGGGGGTCGATATGTCTTAATTCAAGTAGTTCTGGCTCAGCTTATTGTCTACTGGGGTCATCTTTTCTATCTACCAAAGAACATTGTCTCTCACATCAATTCCATCATTGCACAATTTTTATGGGGCGGGGCTAACATGTCAAAGAAGTATCATTTGTGCAAATTAGAAACTCTGTTCTGCCCGAAAAATATGGGTGGTTGGGGTATACTAAATACCCAGGCTTTCAACTCAGCTCTGCTCACTAAGTCTCTTTGGCATGCTTTAAACCACTATGGAATATGGTCTAAAATCATTGCCTGCAAGTACACTTCGGGGGATCCCATGTGCCTTATATATGTCCAAAAAATTTTATTTCCCTGTTCCATGTCTGCTATTTGACTTAGTTTTCGGAAGATTATGCATATATTCGCGGATGGCCTAGCTTGGCGTTTTGGGAATGGACAATGGACTGTCTGAAACACTGTTCTTTTCTCCTTGGTTGCTACACCAGTTGACACACAGAGGGATACTTTACCTCTCTCAGTTTATTCTCTGCTGGGAACACAATGCGTCGGTTATTATGTCAGCTACTCAGATGGGCCTCTCAAGCCAGGATGCTTGGGAATGGAAAGAATTCAGAAAAAAAGGTTCTATTGGTAGGCTTAAGCTATACGCAGGAGGGGGACAAAATGTTTGGGCCGGAAAATACAAAAATGGAGTCTCGATGGTAAAAAACATATATCTTAACATTAACATATTTTCCATTTTAGAGCTCGCATCCTCTAGTTTTGAATGTTTTCGGTATAGAAATATACCAACCAAAATCCTGCTTTTCAGATGGTTGGTCTGGAAGTACAATATTCTCACGTGGGATGGTCTTAACAGAAGGGGTATATCCGGGTCAGGTAAGTGTGTCCTTTGTCTACATGAAAATGAAACGACAGACCATTTATTTTTTACATGTTCCAAAGTCTCCCACATTTGGAATCTTTTCAGCCCTTTTCATTTTAAGGCTGCCTGGACTCCGGTGAATTTTCTGGATGCTGCAAATAGATGGGCGCTTGTGGAAGGAAAGTTCCAAGCACTGCCTTTTTTCTTCATTTGGGAAATATGGCATGCTAGGAACCAGGCCATTTTTGAAGATAAGCCTATCTTCATCTCCCATATCTATGATGCTATTATGAGATGGATTTATGACAGGGAACCTGCCAAGATTACAATTTGTGATGGATCTAGAAGGATCCGACCTCGTCCCATCTCTCTTCCGGCAGTATTTTTTGATGGTGCCTGTTTGGATGGGGTGATGGGTTGTGGGTCATGGAGAAAAATTTCTCAATCCGAGAGAATCCATATCCGGTGGAATGGGGGTTTGGGTACAAATAATATGGCAGAGCTGATGGCTCTGTGGAGCGGTTTATAGGCTGCTAGAAACCTGGGCTTGGTGGGAGTTCATAACTATGGGGACTCCAAAATTATTATCGATGCCATCTTAGGTCGCTCCTCCCTCACCTCCCTTAGATGTCAGGGGTGGCTAATGAGAACTAAACATTTGTGGACCCTGCTAGACTCCCCTCCTATTCTTCATATCTACAGGGAAAGCAATACAAGAGCTGATGGGCTCTCAAAATAAGGTATAGGTATGGTTTTTGGTATACTACAGGTGACGCAGTATAAAGATCATAAGATTATATGGGCCAATAAAATTCCCATCCCTTGAAGTTGTGGTCTTTCGGTCCTTATCTGCTTATGTTGGCAAGCGAGCATGCTCCCTTTTTATGGTTTTTCGAATTTTTTCGAGCCTTGTCAAGCGAGCCTGATTTTCGATCAAGTGAACCTATTTTTGCTTGATCTGGTCATCAAGCGAGCCTGCAACTTGGTGGCAGGAGATTATTGGAGCTCCTTTTTGGTGTTTAGAATCTTTCGGCACCATGTTTCTATCTCGGTGCCCTCCACCCTACTGGTGGGGACTTTATATTTCTTGGGTTCTTATCACGTCAGCCTTCTCCTCTGTTTGGGTATTGGGCTCTTTTTTACATGAATGTATTTGGTTCCCTGCCATTATTGTAGCGCAAGCGTTTCAATTCGTTGTTCAGCTCTTTTTGACATGTATGTATTTGGTTTACCTGCCAATATTGTTGCACAACCTTTCTCTCCGTTGCTCACAATGCTAAATAATACTGCGATGGGATATTATTAGCTTTCATCTCTGTTATGATGTACTGTTTTGAATATAATATATATATATATATATATATATATATATAACAACGTTTTTTTCCTTCTGAAAAAAGAATAAATAAATAAATAATAAAAAAGAAGAAAAAGAAGAAAAAAAAGAAAAAAGAAGAAGAAAGAAAAAAAAGAAAAAAAGGAGAGAAAGCAGGGAGGATAAAGATAGATCCCACGAAAGTTGGAAGCTAATCCAATTTCATTGGTAGAAGTTCCAACCGACGACCAATTTGAGCAACCCTAACAACAAATTTATCAATTGAGATTTTAATTTAGTAACTTGAATACATCCATGCAATGAATTTACTTTTGGGAGAGATATTTTGTTTTATCAAAATAATGAACAATGTTTTTTTACTAAGTTTTATTCCATTTATATAACCCCTTTTGATGAAGAAATACCCGGGTGGATGAATTTATATTAAATTAATACTAATATCATTGATAAACTATTTTTTATCGATTTTGAAGACCTCGAGAGCTTTTCAGAAGAGTCTATTTTTCTTCAACAATGTTATATATTCCTATATGCATCTATGATTTCAATTGAACACAAAATCTAGATTTGGTGAACTGTTTCCTCTCTCATGACTCTTAGAATACTCATTTTAATTATATAATTAAAATAAGTATTAGCTTTTATTAATTAATTTAGATTCATATTATTTATATTCTTTAATCTGATTATCATTTTATCTTGCTTTGCTTCAAATTAAGTTATAAATTATCACTAGTGATATTATCTTTTTTAGATTTGTTTAAAGTAGGATTTAATAAACACAATTTATATTCCAGAATAAACATTAAAAAAATATATATTACAAAATCCTTATTATCTCTTTGTTCTTGTATTAGAGTAAATTTACTAGGTGGCCTAGCTAAGGTCACATATCAGTTGAAAAGAATTGTTATTTTCAACATATGTAGTTTCCTTAAGAAGCTTGTATTTGGGTAGTTCTTTCCCTTTTCTCTATTAGTAACAAAAAATACATCAAAAGTTACCAAAGTGGTGCAAAGCTTAGATAGATATAAAATAAATACTTAGAATAATTAAGATTATGAAAATAGTTATAATAATATTAATAGCAATACATTTAGTGTAGGTTACATTATATTAGTTTAGGATGTAGAAACCGGACCAAATGTCGGTGAGTGACACCACAACAAATAAGTAAGGGTCTAATTGGGGCCCCGATTGGGTGGTATCTCCACATTGCAGGATAAAAAAATTTCACTTGTCAACAATTGGCACTAGAAGGAGAGTATTTTGATGGTGAATGACACATAAAGCTTCACGTAAAATCATACATCGTTCACATAGATATCCAACACTCTCAACTTCAAGTACCCCTTAAATTCCTTGTGTATCTCATGTAGAATCTCTAGAATATGATCCTTACGTTATTTTAAAGAATTAACTCAACCTATCACTAAAGAGGCAACTACTCCCGAAACGACCCAAAATTCCTCTACATTTACTCCTGGTTTGAGAATATAATAATCAGTTAAAATATTTATTTAGAAATCCACTTCAAAATGTGTTCTCACTCAGAAATAATCATTAGAATATGTATTTATTGAAAATTATTCATATTTTCCTCTTGAAAGACAGAACTCTGGAGTGTCGACTAGAGCTCAAAGTAAGAAGTTTGGGTAATAACCTTGTTGAGCCTCCCAGTTATGTGCAAAATAAGGCCTATCTAACCTATCCTAGGCACAAAAAGGATATATTAAAGCTCTCATGCACTTAATAATGTATTTTTTATATTTAATATGTTCTTATGAAGGTTTAGAGATGATTTTCTTATTATATGCCTAATATTATTTATTTTGCATAATATTGTGAAGATATTGGGAAGGTTCTGAAGATCTGCAGAATGAGATCATTTAGTGACTTTCTTCGTGCTAATAGGATGAACCAGGATTGGATAATAAATAAATAAGATATTATGAAATTATTGAAAACTATCTTGGATATCCACTGATTGACAAAATGTAGGATGTGTTCCCTGCTATAGGAGAAACCAAAACTCAACATATAATGAAGATTCCTGCTGTTGGGGACTAGATCCACTTTTTAAGGTATTTTGGAGGGGAAAACGACCCTTATTTAAAGGAGGTTTCTTCCCCCATCAAATTCTATAAGTTAAATTCGAATTATCCCTTAGGGAAGATGACTGATGATTTTTTGTTGTTATTATGAAGAAAACTTGTTATTTAATAGTTCTACTTTCATTTCTAGTAGAGATGTACTAGAATTGATTCTAATATTGAAGTTTCGTTTCAATTTTAGATTATAAGCCTTGGTTTCCTTCATAGGACTTTAAGTGTCATTGGGATTGGCCATCCCATTAGCCTTAGAGCCATGTTGTGTATTTTATTTCTCTTCTTTCCAACATTTATTTGCTTAATTACATTTATCATTTATGCACGTAGCATTCATACTTCATTTATTGTGGGTTAGATTGATTAAATGATTGAAATGAGTTTTTTTTAGGTTATTTAGATAATCAATAGTATGATTCATCACTATCATAACTTAGTAAAGTCATTTTCATCATTGGGGGTACTTATATTAGCTTATTAGTTCTAAATTTTTTTGTTTAGGTAGAAAATGTTTGTTGAATTTTAGCATGTTTTCATGAACCTTTTTTTGAGTTGATTCCACTTGGATTGTAGTCTAAAATAATTCAACTCAATAAAAAAAATTACCACACAACGTTTTCACTTGATTAGCTTAGGCATTTGGGTACTTGGATGAACTTACTAGTTAATTGTTATGAAATTTATGGTTTTTAATAGTCAAAATTTGCTAAAATGTAGCACATGTTAATGAAGCTATTTTGAGTTGATTCCACTTGGATTGAATTCTAAAGACATTCAAATTAATAAAAAAAGTTACCAGACATAATTTTCACTTGATTATCTTAATCATTTGACAAGTTAACTCGAGAAACATGCTTGTTGGAAGTTTAATGTAGCAAAAGAGAGTTTCTTATAGTAGTTTGTTTTCGAGCTCTTCCCTTGCCTAGATTCACTTCAAATTCATGGTAGAAGTATATTTTTTTCTTAGAATAACCCATGAATGTCCTGAGACCACTTTGTTTGATATTAAGCTTGGTTATTTTTCTGTTTAGCTTATGCATTGCTTGCTTCTTGAATGATGATTTCTGCAACTAGGCTAGATTTCCTTTTCCACTATTTAATTTAAGAAAAGTGTGATTTCTTTCCTGCAAGATTAATCTAGGAATTTCCTTTCCTACAAAGTAGAATATATTTCCTTTACTATCATTTCATTTCCATCAAGATAGATTATATTTTCTTTGTTTACACTTGCTTATGTGTGCCATAGATTTTTGCAAATAGAATATATTTCCTTTTTGTTATTTACTTTTTAGAAAAATTAGAATAGTTTTTCGTATTGCTATTTACCTTTTGCAACTGAGGATTGAAATATTACCTAGATATTTTCTCATTTAAATATTTTTCATCACCTTCTTTCATCTACATCAAAGGGAGTCTGACTAGGAAGAGGAAGATGTATGCTGGAAATATAATTCCAGCCCCTCTTAAGTTTGTACGAAACCCAGGGTTGATAATTAAAGTTGATCCCTTAGGAGTTCCAACATTCTTGTTGTAATACTGATGGTTATCACTTTTTGGCACCATTATCAGGGAGGGTTTCAAAGAAAGAATTCTCTTTTTCTTTAATTGATTCTTTCTTTCTTCATTCATATTTTCAACATAAGAAGAAAAAATACAAATAAGCATTAATATTTTCTTCTTATCTTTTTATGAAAAATACAAAAATTATATTTATTCAATACCACAACCCTCCACTTGATCACGTGGTGTAGTAAGAACCACTTCATCATACTATTTTGCAGGTAGAAGAAGAAGAGTTGGTAGAGAATATAGAAGAAATGGATGGAGATGATGACAATGAGGAAGATCCTCTTGGATTTCCCATTCAGAATACTAATATAAACACTCATATGCAGAACATCCCTTCATATTTTCTTCCCAGCTTCCATGGTATGAGGTCAGAAGACCCACAAACCTTTGTTTTGAATTTGAAATACTTTGTAGATCTTATGGTTACTTATTAAACACTCAAAAATTGAGATTGTTTCCAACAAATTTGAATGATATAGCTCTTAATGGTTCATGATTTTAGGGAATAATTCAATAATATCATGGAATGATATGCAAAGGATATTTCTAGAAAAATATAAGGATTATGTATATATCATTATCTTAAAGAGGAAATATTTTGAATGACTCAAAAAGAAGATGAGAGCCTTAATGATTTGATAGAGAGATTTATGTATAATGTTAAGAGGAAAAAATTGCATAATTTATGATTTGACACACTAAAAACCCTCTTACTTAGAACTATCAGAAATGAGTGGATTTATCTTCGTGATCTAATCAATAAAGGGGATGCATACCAATTATCATTTGAATAAATTTGTGAAATATGTAAGCAAATATCAAGAGGAAGGGTAAGAGTAAGTAAACCAACATTGAGATCGATAACTCAAGTTGAACTTGGTAATTTGCTACATAGATTTAAAACAAAATTTCTTATTAATATAATTGAACAAATAGATATGTTAAGAATGAAAAATAAGCAAAAAGAAAACATTGAAATTTGTACTACTTGTGTAGAATCACACGCTATTAAATATATCCCATCATTACCAAGGTTTAAATAATTTTACAAGGAGGACATTGGAGGAAATAAAACAAAAGAGAAACTTTGTTATGTAGCTCCAAGAAGGCCATGACAGCCTAGTCGACTCGGTATGATGCAAGATCATAATTCAAAATTTTAAGGTTATGCACAACAATATCAAAGTAATTGGAACACACCCTTTCCTGAAAACCTCGGCCATCTCAAGTCCAAAACCAATCTTGACAATGATGTTGGAAAGGACCTTATGGAAGAAATCCCCAAAATTCTAAATATTTTCCTCAATATCCTCCATATTAAACTCAATGTTATCCATACCATCCACCTCCACCACAACCAAAAACTCAACCACATCCATCTCAAAGATCCACTTCCACTCATATCCTTGCAATCCATTTCCTACTCAAATAATAATGTAACTCAGTCCACTTACAATGTTGAGGTACAAAACTTCCAAACAACTCTTCTTGATCTAAATGGTATTCATCTTAGATAAAAAATAGTACTAAAAAAAAAATATTCTCTTACTGTCAATGAAGAAAAACATCCAAAAGAATAAGATCCATAGGATACAAAAGAATCATGGACCACATTTTATGGAGAGCAACCATTGGAACTTGAGATTGAAGAATTTATACTTTGCTTATCATGAGGTTCTTTGTGTGTTCAAGAGACTAATCGATAAATAATAGAATATTTGAGTGACATGGTAGAAGAAGACATAAATAATGATCTAGATGAGAAAGTAAAACAAGGACATCATAGCTATATTGAACTTTGGTTCCTAATAATCATTAAGTTGGAGCACAACTCTATTCTTCAACAATCTTTGGCATCATCATAGTCAAAGCAACAAGTCTCTCATATTCTGGAATATATCAAAGCATATATTTCAAGCTTGTATATGATTTTATTTTTTGCGCTAGTATGTACATGGATCCATTGTAAGTATTTCTATTCTTAATAGAGACTTCCTTTTTAAAGTAAAATAGGATAGAAAAAAAGGGAAAAAAAGGAGGAAAAAATAAAATCTCAAGTTCAAACCTCCTTCGAGATGCTTGAGATTGACTCACTGATTTAAAACCTATATGAGAAAATTATTGGGTTGTAAAAAATAGATAAAAAACAAAAATATCTCAGGTGAAAACCTCCTTTGAGGCACCTAGGCAGAACTATTGGTTCAAAACCTCATTAAGGCAACTAATAGGCCTAAAAGAATAAAAATAAATTAAAATAATGAAGCAAAAATGGGATCCTTTGCTCCAAGTACCAATCTTTTATGTATGCAGGGTTTTTCGAACTTACGCAACCAACAACAACAACTT
Source organism: Pinus albicaulis (assembly GCA_034641835.2). NCBI lineage: Eukaryota > Viridiplantae > Streptophyta > Pinopsida > Pinales > Pinaceae > Pinus > Pinus albicaulis. The sequence continues at coordinate 657,860,600 of CM076579.1, read as the reverse complement.
AGCACCATAACAAGAAGTTGATCATAAAATAAGACATCTAGTCAAGGGCAATCAAACTTGAGTTTTTCACCTCCTTTTCCAAGATGATCCAACGAGCCAAGATTAGGTAAATCCATCTCTTTTCTTCCTCCTAATACACTTCCATACCTACTTCCATTCAAAAGCACTCATTCCCATCTCATTTGAGTCCTTTCTCTGAAATGTTAAGGAAACTCTTGAAATGTTGCAAGAAATTACATCTCATTAAAAAGCTACAACACACACTTTTCTTCCCATTTTCAAGGGAATGAAGGCACTCATAGGTTCAAAAAAAATTATGCACCACCTCCAAGTTTCAAAAAGTGGGTCCCATCACTTTCCATGACCTCTACAATTTTACTGTGGTTTTATTTATAGGCTTGCTTTAGGAAAAAACTACAACAACTTTTTCTTGCCTATTTGGTTAGGGAAATGTGTAATTGTGTTTCTAATTAAATACCTCATCAATACCCCCAAGTTAAAATCAATATATTATGACTTTCAAAAATGGCCTAAAAAATCCACAACAAACTCCATACAATTAAGCCTATTACACAAGAAAATTTCATATTTTTTTATTTTTTTTAATTAGGAAAATGAAGCCACCACCATGTCTCTAATTATCATCCTTATTCATCCAATCAAGTAGAATTGGAATCCCAGTACTTTAAAAACTTTAAATTTTTGTATGAGCTATTTTCTTGCATCCTTGCCACAACCATGATTTGACTTTTCCATTTTCATTTTTGACCATGTATACCTACGAAACAATCTTACCTAATCCCAATGAAGTATCCACAATGGTCACAACTCCAAGAAATGGTGATTTTATGGAGCTCTTGTGACTGATACAAGAAAATCTACTTTTGTTTCTTGTAGCAACCTTCAAGGGCCCAACAAAGACACCATTTTCCATCACAAATTAAAAAAAAAAATGAGGAAGTCCTTGTAATATTCAACTATCATGAAAATACCCCAATAATGAAGAAGAATACCTCCATGCAATCAAAATTGAGAAGCATATTTCCATGCAATCATAAACGAGAAGTTACTCTCCATGTAGTTAGACAAGAAATAAGTAGACCTCCAAAAACACCTGCAAACATTCTTTAGCTCCAAGGCACCAATAAGAAACCCCACAGTGATGCAGGTGCAACATAATTCTTACAAGAATTCACAAATGATCAAATTTAATGCCTAAGTAATCACCTTCAAGGAATTTAATGAGCTTCTCTATATCCATTCCACTCTCCATCACCTTTTCCAAGTTTTCTCCATCATTTCCAAGCCCCTTTAATTTGTTTCAATTAATGTCCTTAATTTCTATAGGAAAGTTTCGGTATTGTTATAGGAAACTATCAAGCATATAAAGGAGGGGCATACTTGAATTTTTCACCTATGGGTTAGATAGAAAGTCTATATAAGTCCCTCGCACCTATCCACTCCATCAACCTTCACTTTCTCGCCATTGTCGCACTAACCATCCACAAAATTCAACCCTCCTCTACTTTTTCACAGTCACCAGTAGAGAAAGCTTCTCCAATTGTAACCAATGACCTCACCATGAATTATCAAAAAATTTGAAGGCCATAGTCAAAGTAAATTATGAAACTAGGGTGGTTATGTGGTTGCTACAGGACAACACACATCCCTATAAAAACTTTCCGCATAAGCCCTACAGGCTCAAATTTGTAACATCAGTCTAAGAAGTTTTGAAGACCACCACACTCCAAAACCTCAAAAACAAACCTAAGCAATATATGATCCCCTTTAGGCTGATACAATATCCTCAATCATTATAAATTAGAAGCACCAAGACAATTAAAATAGCATTACTTTGACATTTTGAAACATAGAAAGTAGAAACAACAATAAAAACTCCAGAGCGCCTCCAAAGGCAACGAGAGAAATAATGGAGCCCTCATAAATCATCACTAGCAACTTTAGAACCACCAAAGGAAACTTCAAAAGTCATATATATATATAGCCTCAATATCACTTTAAAAAACACATCAAGGGTAAGTCCCATGTATGCAATCGTCAAAACCTCTCTCACAGACTTATTTTCGCTTGAAAAAAGTGTTGCGAGTGTATGAAGGAAAAGGTTTTTTTATAGCTAAACTTAGTAGCACAGTAACCTCAGCCTTATCTAGCATTCAACTTTGCTTTTTCTCCAATACACTGTCATGTGTGGGAGAGGAATAAGACAAAAGTGGAAAAGACTCAAAAAAGTGGGTTGTTATCGTGAACTACAAAGTAGGTGGAGGCCATATTAGTTAACTCAAAAAGCTTAGAGCTTATTTTTCATGCAACATTGCTTATAAAAAAAAAATTTTAAATATGAAAAACATATTAGAAAAAGAGAAATAATAATAATAATAATAATAAAATGAAGACTTTCCATCTTCATAGGAGTGAAGTACATCTCTCGGCCTACAGATAGGTTCCTACAGGATCCTATAATAACCACAACAGGAACATGCATTTAATGTTGTAGGAGACAGACAAATTGTTATAGAAACCTACAAGTGTTGCTACAAGAAACATAAATATTACTACAGGAAGCTAAATATTTTCCCATAACAACCATGAAGATTCATTTGACTTAAAAAGGCAAGGGGATATTCAAAACAAATGTAAGTCACAATTGTTTTCAAATTATCTCAGTTGTTCAAGAGAATTTTCTGTGCTAGACACTATGCATTAAACAACAAAGTAGTTAGGTAATTTGTTTTTTTTTTCAATAGACACAAAGTGGAAAATTGAAGAGGAGAAATCAGTGACAAATATTTTCCTTTTCTACCATTAAAAGGATGTACATATCTTCTCTACTACAAGATCAAAATTTGACTAGTACTTCCTCATACACAATTTTCTCTCCCAAATCTATGAAAAATTATTTCAAATAATGTGAGGAGGAGAATCAAAAAATACATCAGGAATACTAAAACCAAGAGGAAGAATCTAATGAATGACATGAAATTGAGATAAACGTAGGATATTATCAAAAATGGGTAACTACATCAACATGGGATGTCAGAAAAGTCATCATAAGCATACATGAAGAAAAGCAGGGAAAAGAAGATGAGTAGGTCGCTTAGAGGGAGAACAAAAATTTCAGTAGGGGACAATGATGGGCCTCCCAATTAGGGGGGAAATAAATCCCATCTAACCTTTTCTAGGCACATAAAGGTTATATTAAACCTCTCCTTATACACGTAATAATGTATTTTTTAGCTTTAATATGTTCTTAGGAAGGTTTAGATATGATTTTCTTATAATGTGCCTAATATTATTTGTTTTGTTGAATATTGTGAGGATATTGGGAAAATTTTGAAGAGATGCAAAATGAGAGAATTTAGGGACTTTCTCCCTACTAAATTATGGAATAGGATTGGATAATAAATAAATAGCATATTATGAAATTATTGAAGAAAAAAAATAGAAGATCCATTTATTGATAAATTCTAGGGATTTGTTCTTTTCTACAAGAGAAACCATAACTCAACATTTAATGAATATTTTGTTGAAAAATATAGGGGAATCAATATAGGTGATTTCTCTTGTAATGATAATTGTTTGTGATGAAATTTTACTTATTATTTATTAGCTTCTCTCTTCCACTTGATTGTATTAATGTTTTCTATCATCAAACAACTACCAAATCATAAATAGCAATGAGACAAAGGACAACATATGTAGGCTATCATCCAGGGCTAAAACCTCTCCAACTTGAGAGGAAAACCCAATAAATGTATTCTTCTTATAAAATCATTAATTGATGAATTCCAAGACCTAGAGCCTTGACCCTGTTATCACATTGTTAGTCTGAAATTTTTTTAAAACCGCTGACAACGGGAGTGTCAGCGTGAATTTGTAATAAATAGGGTTAAAGCACTAACAATGGGAGTGTCAGCGTTATTGCAGTTTTGAAAATTTAAAATTGCACTAACAACCAAAGTAGCAGCGCAAATTTCTGAAGATAGTCAATTAAACTCCGACAACTGGAAAATTAGCGCCAAATGCAAAATTCAAAATTTTTCATGACCAAGAAATGCACCGATGGAATAGCATGTTTAATATCAAGTGTTTATGGATGGTATAAGTACTTATATTACCATGAGTTAAAATTTGTGCAGAGTTAATCCATTGTATTGTTTTATCCACCAAATCAAAACAATTAGTATCCCATATTCTTGTAATCAAATCCCACACCCATCTCCATTGATTGTGTTTCTCTATGGAGGGAGTTATGACACAAGCTTAACATTCAAAGGGAAAATTTCTCAAAGCGTATTTGTTTTTACTTTACAAAAACTTTGTTTTTAAGACATTTTTTCCTGTACAACACTGTAAATTTGGGCGAGGTTTCTAACAGATGGAAATGATTTTTCCAAATATGAAATAGGATTTTTTCAAAAACGGATCCATTAACAAAAACGCTTCTCATTTCTTACACAGGTGTCATGGTTTAAATGATTCGAAGGGATATTTGAAGCTTATTTTTCAGTATTTTGCAATCTTGTTTTAGTAACTACTTTCAAAATCTGATTTTGAACAAATGTGTTACACTGAAAATTGTCATCTTGACATTCTGCTATGTGTATGAGCTCATTATTAATCATACTCCTCCCTTTGCAAGTCTAACATATCAGTTCCTCATGTCAAGCCTTGAAAATCAGAGAAAAGTTCCTAAAAATCTCCTAAACTTTGGTGTCGCACTTTCTCTCTATCTTGCCCGCGGTCCCGCACCTGATGTTCAGCTTTCCTACGTATCAGAACGCACTTTATCTGTGTTAAAAGTGCGGACCCCTGTAAGATAAAAAAGGCGCAAGTAATTTCCAAAAAGCTCAATAAAAGTGAATTCTAGAAGCTTCCAGAAAATATCTTGCGGTGATAGAACCGCTCTTATGAGGTGCATGTATCCCTTACCTTATGGAGCTAACCCCTTGATATGAGGAGCTTATTCCTTTGAAGGAGTATTTTGTCCCTTCATAGTTGGAACAAGAAACCTCCTCTATTCTACTATAAAAAGAGGCATTGGGTAGCCTCAAAGGGAGTTGAAGCTTTAGAATATTTGAAGTTAAGTGCTGTTGAGATTCAGACTCAGTTGATTAAGACTTTTGTGAGGAGAGATTACATACCTCTATTAGTCTTGGTTGGAGGAGTGCAGAGCTTATCAAAGTAAAGGAGATTCTTGCTTCAGACCCCGAAAATTCCTGTGCAACATCAAGGCTCAGGTTGTAAGGATTTTCTTCTTTTAAAATTAATACAAATATACTCATTTTTCTCAATAAGATTTCAATCAATGGTTTATTTCATAGATTCCTTGATCACTATGATGAGCATGGTTTATGATGATTTCTACACAGGTGCTATGTAATATTTTTCTTGTTTGTGACTGCAGGTTTACGAGGAAAAATCCTTCAAGCTCGCGAGGGACAATAACGACTTCAAACAAGCACTGGACAAACGGTAAGTCCTTAACACCTCTATAGAGCTTTTCATAGATCATATATGCTTAGAGAAAGATTAGTCTATTTGGATGTTTGTTGCTAGATACTTTTAGTACTAGGGAGATCGGTCTTGTCCACAATACGGATTTATCCACCAACAAATTGGCGACTCCACTGGGGAAAGAACTTGTTGTTTTTGGTTCTCTTTTATTTTGATTTGAGGAAACGTTTTTCCTAGTTTTTGATTGATAGACATCTACCTGGGTAGCTTAGGTTTTCTCTGTTTTTGAAAATTTTGAGATCTTTTATGTTTTTCTCTAATTTTTCCTGGGACCGCACTTTGCCTTCTTTGCACAGTGCGGTCAGTTTCGCATTTTTTCTTTAGTAAACAGTGCGGTACCACACCTGTTCTTTCTGCAAGCCTGCGGACCCTGTTAAAATTTTGAAAAACCTTTAGATTTCTTTCTTTAGTTTATCTTTATTTTGATTTAGATTTTTTTATTTCTGCCCAGATTGATGATTGTTTCTCTCAAAATCTTTCTGTGAATGAATCCTAGCAGTATTGGTGTTTTGATGATTTTCTAGAAGTTTTGCGTTTTGGATTGTCTTTCACTTGGTCTTTGTAGCGATTCGAAGCATTGAGTGTTTGAAATACCTGAGATTACATTGGTCTTTTGTCTTTTGCTGAATCCGACCTGATTGTGAAATCATCCTTTATTGAGAAATAGAGTTGCTTGTTTCTTTGCAAATCTTCAAAAAGAAACTTTGTTATTGGTTTTTGAATTTCATTTTTTATAAAAACATAATTGAGTGTTTTTGATATGTTTGTTGTTCTGAACAAATAGATCCTTAGTTTGCTGAATAACTAAGTAAAACATTCTTCAAAAACATTTTAAGGCTTTTATTCAAATAGGTTATTAAAATTTGTAGATCTCAGAATTAGTTTGATAGTTTTGAGTGATTTTTATAAAATTTTGTAGATCTCTTTTGAAGGAAATTTGTTTTATAGCTTCAAGTTTTTGAAAGTGAAAGGATTTTCTTATGAGCTTTGATAGTTTGTTTCATTTGGAGTTATTGTTGAAAAGACAAAAATATTTTCTTTCAATTGTTCTTATGTTTAAAGAAGGAATTGTTCATTAAAAGAATTGCATTCTCTAACTCTTCCTTAATTAGAATTTCATTGAAAGAAAACGATCTTATTATCATTTTTAGGTGAATTTTTAGTGTTTTTTGGAAGTCGATTCTTCACACTATCAGAGTTTTACTTCCGCACCCATTGACTTAAGAAACAACTCCTAAAAGTAACTCTTAATTAAAATTCATCTAGCAATCTTTTTATTTTCTAGGGCTCTTATCACCAACATAGCTTAGGCTAGTATCTTGGAGTAGGGAGTAATTAACTCTCCAAGGTAGTAAAACAAACAAGTAGACAAATCTTGTGGTAGGAAATCAATCCAATTGTAATTTGTATAATCTGGGAAGCTTCTCTTAAAGAAGTCAATCACGAGATCATGTCCGAACCTTTGAGACAATCAATTTTGTTTCATTGGGGAAGATAGAATATTTTGCGTGCATTACAAACGGTAAACCTCAGATTAACCATTGTCGAGGAGCCTAGGGTCACTTGTCAGTAAACCTCGGATTAACCATGTCGAGGAGCCTTCAAGGGGATTGAGCTTTGTTACTCTTCCCTTGCGCATGAGATCGGATCGTAGACTGTTCCCCCAGTTATATTTGTTACTGTTGGTAACCTTAGTGTCCAAAACTTAAGATTATTTCCTAAGGTGACAGTGAAGGAAAGATCTCACTGTACCTAGAGCAGACGTCAACTAGACTCATTTGGACTCTCTAGGGGGTTCTCTTCACACGAGATGGTTTTGTGAGGAAACTTGTGCCAGTCTGTTTCATTAAGCAGGTTGTCGGGGTAACTGTTCCAACTTCCCTTTCTGTATTAAATTTATACTAAGTTGGATTTCATCACCAACTAGTGTTTTTAGTATGGGAAGTTACTGTTTGTGTGTGGTTTGAACTCTTATATTTTTAAGCGTGTGATTCAATTGTTTGTTTCTTAGAGACTTTAGGTGTTTTCATTGAAATTTTCTTTTTTGGTGTGTGATTAGTTAAATAATTAATCGTGGTGGAATTTCCGAGACAATCCTGGAGATTACAAGGGAAACCCCTTGAATATTCACCAAGTCAGCTTGAAGGGCTTCGCGCTCTGGTATTATCTAGTAGCGGTAGGATTAAATCAACAGAAGTTGGAACTTCATCCATAATGGTTCATCCTCATTATCAAACACCCATAACAGAAAACATTCAAGAGACGATTTCAGTTTCTGAAGTTACTGGTAGTATTTCTCCTACTAGTGAACTAGCTGACGAACCTGAAACTGAACCTTCTATTTTGGAAACATCTTCGGGATTTATTTCACCAACTTATAATGATCCTGGTTCACCAAGGGTAAGAAATATTTTCACTGATGATCTTCCATCTGGACTAATTTCTATTGAAGAACTTACTAATCCAGACGAAGAGTTATCTCCTCCCAATTCCCCTCAATCGTTAAATCTTAGGGAACGTGAATCAATTTTCTACAGCCCTATTCGAACTACTGCTTGGTATTTATCCTTAACAAATTTTTTAGAGAATCCAGTTCTTTCTTTTTCTCCACCTCGATTTCCATTTCATCCAACACCTAGAGGTTACTATCCATCATCCATTATGGCAGGAGAGTCATCCATGTTTTCCCAGACACCGGAAACATTTTTACATGGTGGTCCTTCTGTTCCTTCGGGATATCAGGCTCTGTCTGGTACTTTCTCCGGAGCAGCTCCTCAACCAATAGAACAAGTGTTATCATCTGGTTTAAGTGGAATTAAAACTGAAACATCGAACGCAGAGCAAATTTTTATGATTTCTGGTAATGTTCTGAATCCGCAACCTCAAGGCAGTCAGTTACCGCCTAGAGGGAAATCTCAGGGAAATCAGTTACCGCCTGGAGGGCAACCTCAAGGTAGTCAGTTACCGCCTGGAGGGAAACCTTCAGGAAGTCAGTTACCACCTGGGGGTCAACCTCAAGGTAGCTTTTTCCTAGGAAAAAATGTGGAATCATATTATTTTTGGGGACAACCCCAAGGACAGTACATACCTCAAGGAAATCAACCTTCAGGACAGTACATACCACAGGGTCAACCCCAAGCTCAATATGCTCCTCAGGGTCCTTATCAACCCCAGCTTCAGTACACGCCTCAGGGTTATCAACCTCAAGGTCAGTACCCAATTCAAGGTTACCAACAGCCTTCTGGTCAGTCATCTGTTCAAGGAACCAGAAATTTACCACTTACTTATCAACCCTACGTTCAACCAGGTTATGGTCCTTACGTTCAACCTTCCGCGGGACAGTACCCCGGAATGAATATAGTGTGGGATCCATCCTAGTATCAACAGCCTATACAGCCTAACGTGCAACTGCCTTATCAACCTGGACAACCTTTGGTTTCTAGTTTAACCCCGCAACCTGTCTAGCCAACTATTCAAACTTCTGCACCTAGTTCTGTTCAGCAGGCTGGGCCTAGTTCACCTCAAACTCCGCCTCAAACTGCTGCAACATCTGTTCAACCTGTAACACCTATTTCTGGAGTATCTGTAACTCCGAGTTCAGATATCCATGTATCCGTTCAAATCCCTCAAGTCTTTGTACCCCAGTCAAGATCTTCAGTTCAGACTTCGGTTCAGATGCCTACAGGACAAGCCGGTACAAGTACAGTTGTCACAAGTCAACCACAATTCACGTATCAACCGTACCAGGGATATCCTCAATACGGTCCCGGTTCACAAAATCCAAGTTATTAGTATCAACCATACCCTGGCTATACTTATCAGCAGCCTCAACAACCCCAGTTTGGTCCGATTAATCCTGGTTTTCCAGAAGGTTACACGATTCCTAATGCAAATCCGATTCCCAGTTATCCTGGGTATCCACCTCCTGGAACTGCTTTGGCTACTCAAGGTTTTCATGACCCTAACCGTCAGTTACCATTTATTGCAACTTTGGATTTACCTGATTTGATGCGCCTTACGAATGATCCGATTTTCTATTATCCGTACTGGCCGCCAATGCCGCATAAGTTGCCCAGTGATATACCCAAATTCGAAGGTAAGTCAGGAGAGGATCCATCAAATCACGTCATGACCTATCACCTCTGGTGTGCGTCTAATTCAATCATTTATGATTCGATTTGCTTACGTCTTTTCCAAAGAACTCTTATTGGTCTTGCAGCCAAATGGTACATTGAGTTACCACGAGGCTTGTTTAATAACTTCAGTCAGTTAGCAACTGCCTTCTTGACTCATTTTCAGTTGCCTGTCAGATACGAAAATGGCATGGAATTGTTAACTTCACTAAAACAATCTACGTCTATGTATATTTCTGATCATATTCATGAATGGCGACGTAGAAGACGTTTGGTGAAAGTTTATATTCCGGATCAAATTTTGGCAGAATGGTTTGTTAAATCATTGTTACCCAAGATTACTGAAGATGTAGCTAAAGATGGTGTTGTTACTGAAGAGTAAGTGATTGCTCAAGCTCAGTACCTTGACCTTGTTTATACGCAGTCAGGTACTTTACACGAAAAAATCCCTGACCTTCCAAAACAAGGTCAAATAGCTGCTGCTCCTTCAGGGTCTCATGCCGCTGATGGTATGATTGGTACGGTCAATACAAAAAGTAAGAAGAAATCTTCAAAGAATTCTTCTCCTATTATAACTTTACCAGATTCCCCGAAAGGAGAATCTTCCCCTGAAACTTCTGCCGACATTCATGTCGTAGAGACATCTACGACTAAATCTAAATCCGGTGGTAAAAAGAAAGGGAAGAATAAAAATAAAAAGAATTCAAAAGAGAAAAATGATAAAAATGAATCCAATGACGAAAAGCACAAACCTCATTACCCTTGTTACATTTTTGACGAGGATCACTTCACTAAGGAATGCCCACATCGAACAGAGGTTTCAAAATTCGTTAAAGGTTCACAACAACCTGTTGTCTTGAAGGATCCTTTTCCGACTCAAGATAGTAAGATAGTTGGTTCTACTTCGACTACTTCAGAAGAACCTATTTTGATGATGTCTCATGTAAGGATTGCGACGCAATCACAAGATTATGGTACTAAGAGTCCTGTTGATGGTAAAGAAGCAGAATCTTCTAATGCAAATGCATCAACTACGCCTCCTGTTTTTGGTCCGCTTCAGATCGAGAAACAAAATCCAGACTTAATAATCAAACCGCCTGCTAAAGGTGTTCTTCGTAAATCAACTTTCAATCCACATGCGAGAGCTGCTCAGAATTACAACATTGTTGAAGACTTAGTTATTTCCCCTTCAGTAATGTCGGCTTTGGAAGTGCTGCAATCATGCCCAGCACAACGTAAATTGCTTTTGTCTGTTGTAGGAGTTGTAGATGTTCAGGATTCTAATCTTATAATCTTTGATTTAGAAAATAGTACACCTCGTCTACCTCATCAAATGGATTTCAAAATACCAGTGTTAGTAAAAAACAGACCGATCTATCGGACTGTGATTGATGAGGGAGCTTCAACGTGTATTATGTCGATTCAGTGTTGGAAATCACTTGGTTCTCCTACACTCAACCAATCTCCGACGATTCTTAAGGCTTTTGATGGTCAAGGTTTCCACCCTTTTGGTATTTTGCAGGATTTACCCATAGGGGTCGAAGGTAAAACCGTAAATCTGGATGTGGAAGTGGTTGATGCCCCTCTAGATTACAACCTTCTCCTGGGTCACAGTTGGTCTTATGCTATGACTGATGTTGTTTCTTCGGTCTTTCGACTCATAAAATTTCCATATCAAGGAAATATCGTCACAATAGATCAGTTAACTTATTTCTCTTCCGACCTAGCCTCTACAGAAACAATCCAGCACGTTGGTAAAGTGGCTATCCCTTATAAGGATGTTGGAGTAGGATTGGTTAAAGATTCTGGTTTGCTAGGAAATTTTTCCTTTCCTCCTCCTAATGTATCACCTGCTGTTGCAACTATTCACATGATTTCGTCAAATACTATTATGTTTGATGATCCTTGGATCATACCTTCTGATTCCGAGTTAGATTCAATTGATGGCATGATGCCTTTGAGTCCATTTGAAATTGCATATTAGGCTGTACAGTCACTTTCCGACCCCTTTTTAACCGAAAATGATCCAATGAATGGGATCCGTGAGGAATCACTTTCTATATCCAGTTCAGCCACAACGACATTTCCTAATGTTGTTCATACTGATGAGCACATTCGTGAATTTTTGTCCGTTGATGATTTACCATGGGAAGATCTGCATCACCGATCTTCATTTTTACTTGAACTAGATCGTTTTGAAGATGATTTCGCTTCAATTTTTACCGCTAAATATGTCAAAGAACCCCAGAATCCATTGCAAAATCCTAATTCTGAGTTAAATTTGGAAAATATTTCTTGAACGGTTCCAATTGACATTTCAGTAAAAACAAGAATAATTGAAAACATTCATATAGGTGCTTGTTGTACTGAAGATAAAATTAAAGCTTATAAGGCCCTATTTCAAGAATTCCGTGATGTGTTTGCCTGGTCCTATGAAGAAATGCCAGGAATTGATCCGTTAATCGTCGTACATGAAATCAAGACTTACCTGGATGCCAAACCTATTCGTCAACGTTTACGTCAGATACATCCTAGAAAAGCTACTGCCATTAAAGCAGAAGTTGAAAAATTACTGCGTGCAGGTTTCATTTATCCAATTCCCTTAACGGATTGGGTATCAAATAGTGTTGCTATAACTAAAAAACAAGGAATGATACGAGTATGTATCGATTATAGGAATATTAATCGAGCTTGTCCCAAAGACAATTATCCAAATCCCTATATCAATCAAATAATTGATAATTGTGCTGGCAGTGAAATGTTTTCCTTTATGGATGGATTTTCGGGGTATAATCAAATAAACATACTCCCTGCTGATCAGCCAAAAATAGCTTTTATTTGTCCGTGGGGGACGTTTTCTTATCGCAAGCTTCCCTTTGGATTAAAAAATTCTGGAGCAACTTTTCAAAGGGCAATGTCTTATGCGTTTCATGACATTAAGCACATTGTGCAGCCGTATCTCGATGATTTACCTGCTCATTCATCACGCAGGGCCGACCATCTCACACACTTACGAGCTATCTTTATGAGATGTCGGCATTATAAAATTAGGATGAATCCACACAAATGTGTTTTTTGTGTAGAGTCGGGTCGTTTACTGGGCTTTGTTGTCTTGAAATCAGGAATTCGTTTCGATCCGTCGAAGGTCGAAGCTATTGTTAAATTACCTCCTCCTTCGACTTTACGCCAACTCCAAAGTTTGCAGGGGAAAGCAAACTTTTTACGTCGGTTCATTCCTAACTATGCCGAGCTTACAAAGGGTTTCACCCGGCTGTTGAAACAGAATATTCCATTCTTTTGGGATGAGACCGCTGATCGATCTTTTGATGCACTTAAACACGCGTTAACCCATGCACCGTTATTGCATCCTCCCAACTACAACCAGGATTACATTTTGTACCTTGCTGCTTCTCATTCCACCATTGGGATGGTGTTAGTTCAGGAAGAAGAACCTCATACTGAACATGTGATTTACTATCTTAGTCGGAATCTGCATCCGACCGAGATCAAGTATACACATGTGGAGAAATTGGCATTGGTAGCTGTCCAAGCTGTCCAAAGATTTAGGCACTACATCTTGTTACGTAAAACCAAAGTAATTTCTAATTGCAACCCTATGATGTATATTTTAACCAAACAATTGCTAGGGGGAAAGTATTCCAAATGGATAGTTATCCTACAGGAATTTGACTTGGAATTTGAGAAATCCAAGGCAAAGAAATCTTTGGTATTTGTGGAACTGATGTGCGATTTTCCCTCTACTGATACTGAAACTGTGGCAGAAGAGCCCATTGCGGACGAATCTCTGTTTCTTATCAGTACTCTCGATCCATGGTATGGAGATATTATTGTTTATCTCCAAACCCTATCTTTTCGGCCTGAAATCTCACAATCTCAGCGACGGAAAATACGCTTCCAATCCCAACAGTATAATATCATTGGTGATACACTTTATCGTCGTGGAGCGGATTCGGTTTTCCGACGCTGTCTTGTTCATGAAGAAGCTGAAAAAGTTTTAAATGACTGCAATTCTGGAGCATGTGGCAGTCATATGTTTGGGTATGCCACAACCCAAAAGATATTGCGCGTTGGCTATTTTTGGCCTTCGTTATTCAAAGATTGCATTTATGCAGTCCGAAAATGCCACAATTGTCAACTTTTTTATCGTAAGATGCGCGCGCCACCCGCTCCTCTTCATCCCATAATTGTTGTTGTTCCTTTCGCGAAATTGGGTATCGATTTTATTACATGTAACCCTCACTCGGCTGGGGGGCATGCATATACTATCTTAGCAGTAGATTATTTTACTAAGTGGGCCGAGGCGATGCCTACATTTTCGGCTGACGGCAAAACTGCTGCAACTTTCATATTTAATCACGTAATTGCTAGGTTCGGTGTTCCTCAAGCTATTATTACAGATCATGGAATTTATTTTCGAAACATCATTATGACGGAACTGACAGATCAACTTGGCCTGCGCCACGATAGTTCCACTCTGTATTATCCGCAAGCTAATGGTCTGGTCGAAGCTATAAATAAATTTTTAGTCACCATGATTAGACGAATTATTGGTATTCACAAAACTAATTGGCATTCCATATTGTTTTCATCACTTTGGGCATATCGAACCTCAGTAAAAACATCAACTGGTTTCACTCCCTTTCAACTCGTTTACGGTCTGGAAGCTGTGTTGCCAATTAAATGCAAAATTCCGTCACTGAAATTAGCCATAGAATTACTCCCAGCTACGTCTAAGGAGGAGAAATGTTTCTTGTACTTAGCTCAGCTGGATGAGAATCAACGAAATGCTGTAATAGCAAACGAGGCTCATGTTAAACGAATAAAAGCTCAGTATGATAGAAGTGTTACTCCTCGAAATTTTTCAGAAGGAGACCTAGTCTTAGTTTATGATCAAGCCAACGATAAGATAGGAGTTGGGAAATTCGTGCCCATGTGGCATGGCCCTTTCATTTTCAAGCGAAAGTTAGCAAAAGGGGCCTATGAGCTGATAGATTTTGACGGTGTCCCTTTGGATAAACCCAGAAATGGACTTTATCTAAAGCGATACTATGCTTAAAACTTGGTATGGAGATTTTTTATTAGATTAGATTTCTTTACTGCTGGTGTGTCTTAGATTAGAAAAGCGTGCTTAGTTTAGAAGTGTGTTTATCACTATTCTTTCTTATCTGAGTTTTACTCTTGATATTGCAGATGTCGACGTCTCTTCAAACCTACATTGGTTTTGTTGATGGTGCTTGTCGTAGTACACAGAACATTTCTTCCGCAGCTTGGGTTATCTATTCTCCCTCTTATGAGTTAGTATCCATGCATGGGGTAAGCCTTGGTCAAAGAACGAATAACATTGCCGAGTATAGTGCAGTGATTGAGTTATTATCTGAATCCATATAATTTGGAATTCGGAGTTTGATTGTTAGGTTGGATTCTGAACTTGTTGTATTACAATTAAACAAGGTTTATGCCATTAGAAATCTGGTGTTATTATGGTTATTTTTAAGAGTTCGTCTCTTGGAACGTGAATTTGACTACATTGAATAACAACATATTCCAAGACATTTAAATACATTAGAAGACGCAGTTGCTTCTAGTATGATAAATCGACATTTGCAATGATCAAAACAGTAAAACAAACAACATCCATAATATGAACACAAATAGCCGGTAAATAGTGATATATCATAGTATAGAATGTTTTTCAAAAAATATACATCATCTTCGATCATAGGTTGGAAACACCTTATGATCGGCAAAATGATAACACAAAAAGTCAAAAATATGAGTCTACAACACGATCATCCCATCACTGATGGTGATCACGATAAGAAACCACTGCCCAAGCCACCCTACACAGGAACCTTCTAAAAGGTCCTGGAACACCAATCACGTATCTCTGCAATCTGAGTGGGATCTCATCTATGTTTTTCTCTGGAATGTCTAGAGTCAGACGCTCTAGATGATGCTCTAAATCAGACAAAATTTCCGCTGATTGGCCTACTGGGGCTGGTGCGGCTGCAACTGGTTGTCTTCTATCATAGGGCTGGAGATGGGCTGGTCGCTGTGGACCCACATCTACATTCATAAAAACTTTTTAGTTATTAATTGACAAGACGATCAAAAATTAAAAAAAAAATAGAACTCAGAATTCGTTGAAAATGATTTTACCTGATTCATCCCACTGTTCCCCTGCTAGGAGAGTCATCTCCTGGTCACTGCGGAAATCTATCCCGGCATATGGAAAGTCCTCGATGACAAAAAGTTTGCGGTCCAGCCAACGGAAATATGAAGGAGGAAATCGAACAATCTCAGCGCCCTCAATACCATGACGGGCCATCAATGCAACCCAACGAACCATCATAGGTTCTCGGGGTCGACCAGCATCAACAAGAATACTTTGCGGAGCTAGCATGGGTACCCTCTCTAGAGAAAAAGTGACCATGATGGATCCATATCCAAAGTTATTTAGTTTTCCATTTTTCGCTCTAGTCAGTTGGCCTTTTACATTAGCCAACACAGCTTCGCACCAGTTGAAAATGGTGCCTCGAAAATAGTCCACAACAATACGCATCTGGGAACCGGTAGCCACATGCAGTGTGGCACTCCCACACAGTCTGGTAACAGTAAACGCAATTACTTTCAGCTCGGGACGGATGATAGTTTTTGTATCAATCCATTTGTCCCTGGGGTCTGCTTCTTCATTACAGAACTCTTGTTGAAGACTAGCAACAGTTTGGCCACCTGGCCTAGTCCCAAACAAGGAAAGTTGTTCACCCCTCTTGGACAAACCAGTCAGAAAATAAATATCCTCCGGCTCAATTTCGAGCCGGTGGCCGCCAATAATGAAACATTGGTCCTGCACATTCCACCTGTTTACCAGCCATGTCCGGAGGTCTACCTGTGCCCTCATGCCCTGAATGGCCCAAAATTTATACAAACTGCATGCTCTTAAAGCTTGCATTGTGGGCAAATGGAGCATCGCGGCGTCATCCACATCCTCGTGCTCACGTTCTCTCCAAATCAACATCTTGCTAATCCTACAATGCATAAAAAGATAAGTTAGAACAATCTAATTTGAAAATTTTTGGGCGGGAAATGAAAATTTTGATTTTGAAATTCAATTGTGCGGGGACCGCACTTTTCCTTCGTACACAGTGCGTAGGAACGCACGCGTTCTATATAAAAAGTGCGGACCCATGACCTTTTTCTACATAGAAAAAGGTCGGGGTCCGCAGGTCCTGTGTGTTGTGCCTGCGGACCCCCGCGAGCGATTTCTTAAACATATTTTTCCCTTAAAAAATGAAAACTAAAGCCTAAAAAGAATTGTAAAAGTATGAAAAGCAAGATTAAGAGGTTGTGGATTACCTAGGGCTGACGGTTCTCGATTTCGTCGGATGGATCTTCCGGAATATTCACACGAACTTTTTTAACCAAAAGCTTCTACTTTTCACTCTGAACTTGAACGGTAAAAATGAAGTTGAAAAAGTCCTTTTTATAAGTTTTTTCGAATAGATGAATTTTAATTTGTTTATTTTTCACTTTAAAAAGGGTATTTTGAAAGCATTTTTACTTATTTTAAACAGGTTTGTGTAATGTTTCAAGTTTTTGTGCAGAAATTGGATTTATCAGGAGAATTGATCATTTTTTCAACAAAGAGCATACTTTTATCACTTTTTTGGACTCTTTCAAAAATTCACGAAAAAACGAAACATTGGAGTTCTCTTTTAGGCCCTTTTCAGACTCTCTAAACATGAAAATATTGTCGAGTACTTGATTATTCGAACTCGTTAAAGTGAATGAATAATCGTCCCTTCAGTATAAGTTTACCCCTTTTACGGACTGAAATGAACTATTTACGAAAAAGGTATACATTGACTAATTACGGTCAATAGAGTTCTCTCCCGCATTATTTTATCCTTTTTCGGGCTTGAGAGACTAAACTTACGAAAAATTACACCCATGGAGTTTTCCTAAGTTTTTTTCTTCTGACTCCCTAAAATTGAAAAAACACCGAGTTTCTCCTATACTGGACTCGTTAAAATTTAACAGTAAAGGACCTGTTTAATTTTCAATAGGAACGAACCACTCCTTCTTAGGGTTCGAATCTTAAACTAATTTGGACTCATCTGAAGGATGAACTTATAAACAAACAAATTTTATCCTCCTCAAGCTTGTCAAAAAGAAAGAGGTACTTGCCAGAA
Organism: Pinus albicaulis; assembly: GCA_034641835.2. Lineage (NCBI taxonomy): Eukaryota > Viridiplantae > Streptophyta > Pinopsida > Pinales > Pinaceae > Pinus > Pinus albicaulis. The sequence goes on along the minus strand of CM076579.1, from coordinate 657,842,719 downwards.
ATGGTGGGGGAAAAGAGAGAAAAATGACTTATTTGTTGTATTTTGATTTTTCGAAAGTCTAGTTAACCACTCTCGAACACGACACTTTCAATCACCTGGGTTGGGAAATCCTTTGCCTAACAGTTAATCAAACCTCATTTTAAAGCCTTCATCCGGTTTCTGGGTATTAACTCTGGGTCAATTGTTACCAAGCCAGCTACAGTGTCGTTATGTGTTCAAGAGAACAATTTCAAATAAACCATTCATCTGCGAAATATCTGTCATCCATTTTTGACCATCCCTGAGTCAGTCTTTGCAATATATTTTCAAAACTTGATCTATGATTTCGTGTTGTGGGCTTGCCTACAACGGATCACTTTCTATCGACGACAACTCATTTTCTAGGAAGTTTATCTAGAGATCGTCAGTACCTTGAAATCTGCATGCCTCAATGGCAGGTTTCTCGCTTTCGACGACAGGTTGCATCATTGACCTTCGATCGAATGATTCCGTGACATGTTCAACTTCAGCTCATTCATTCACATTTCATGGATTGTATTGGGTATTTTGAGAGCCATTGACATTACTGGTGGTTACTCTCACACTTGTTAACAGTTTACATCATTGAATGGTAATCAAGTGGTTTCTACCATGTTCAACTTCGACACATTCATTCACATGGATAGAATCGTACTAGTTCGAGATGCGGAAATCAAGACGCTGGATCTAGTTTCTACCATCCAGGCTATGAGGAATTTTTTTATCTTACAGTAGACTATTTACAAACAGATGGCTGCGTCCATATTGTGTCTACACATGTCTATACTGTGATGTACTCAAAATCATTCCTGTATCAGAATAGTTTGAATTAGTCAGTTTTGATCTAAGCATAGGAATGCCTACCTCAGCGATGATATATATATATATATTTTTTTTGCATTGAATGTTTTTACAGGTTCCGACTGGGGTGACCACAGGATGATCCTTGAAATGATAAAGTACTGCACTCTTCATATATGATAGACTTCGGCATCATATATTCCAGACTTTGCACTTTAGGGGGAAATCTGTTACACTGAAAATTTTCATCCTGACATTTTGCTATGTGTATAAGCTCATTATTACTCATACTCCTCCCTTTGCAAGTCTAACATATCAGTTCCTCATGTCAGCCTTGAAAATCAGAGAAAAGTTCCTAAAAATCTCCTAAACTTTGGTGTCGCACTTTCTCTCTATCTTGCATGCGGTCCCGCACCTAATGTTCAGCTTTCCTGTGTATCAGAACGCACTTTATTTGTGTTAAAAGTGTGGACCCCTGTAAGATAAAAAAGGTGCAAGTAATTTCCAAAAATCTCAATAAAAGTGAATTCTAGAAGCTTCCAGAAAATATCTTGCGGTGATAGAACCACTCTTATGAGGTGCATGTATGCCTTACCTTATGGAGCTAACCCCTTGATGTGAGGAGCTTATCCCTTTGAAGGAGGATTTTATCCCTTCATAGTTGGAACAAGAAACCTCCTCTATTCTACTATAAAAAGAGGCATTGGGTAGCCTCAAAGGGAGTTGAAGCTTTAGAATATTTGAAGTTAAGTGTTGTTGAGATTCAGACTCAGTTGATTAAGACTTTTTTGAGGAGAGATTACATACCTCTATTAGTCTTGGTTGGAGGAGTGCAAAGCTTATCAAAGTAAAGGAGATTCCTGCTTTGAACCCCGGAAAGTCCTGTGCAACATCAAGGCTCAGGTTGTAAGGATTTTCTTCTTTTGAAATTAATACAAATATACTCATTTTTCTCAATAAGATTTCAATCAATGGTTTATTTCATAGATTCCTTGATCACTATGATGAGCATGGTTTATGATGATTTCTATACAGGTGCTATGTAATATTTTGCTTGTTTGTGACTGTAGGTTTACGAGGAAAAATCCTTCAAGCGTGCGAGGGACAATAACGACTTCAAACAAGCACTGGACAAACGGTAAGTCCTTAACACCTCGATAGAGCTTTTCATAGATCATATATGCTTAGAGAAAGATTAGTCTATTTGGATGTTTGTTGCTAGATACTTTTAGTACTAGGGAGATCGGTCTTGTCTGCAAGACGGATTTATCCGCCAACAAAATGAGAATGAACTTTTCAAAAATGAAAGATAATTTTGTCCTTAATAGATGCATTTAAAAACAAAAACAAAAAAAACTCTCTTGGTTTTCTAACAACTATCACGATTTTGGATTTTCGAAGGGATCACTGGACCCTATTTTTCCAGATTTCATGAGGAAAAAAATCATGGACAGTTGTTGACTTGGATGCCACCTCATCAAATTCAAATTGATTGCCCTTATCTCTGGCCATGACTCTAGCATCAACATGATCTTTAGATTCAGATGAGCTTGGATAAATGTTTATGTGCATGTATTTGAGAGATATGCTTTATCTCTTTTATTTTTAGCAATTTTTAATTAAGATAATGTTGAAAACATGTTTTAGTTTGTAGTCATTTCTATAAAGACAATTTATAAAGAATTACGAAGGGTTGGGAAATTTTGGTAGAACCTTGATGCATTTTGTATACATTTTGACTTTATTATAAGCTACTGTTAGTGATGTTACTTGTTCATATCTACAGAGATTCTTGTGTGATGAATTTCTTGTTTGTCTTCTAGTGAATGTCATTTTCTTCATTTCACAATCTAAACCACATGTCTTCTACATTTTGGAAATCAAGTTTGTAAATTTGAAATATGTTTATCAGCTCAGTTTTACTATTTCCAAATTGTTATATGTTTTCCACTTAAATATATTTAACGAAATTCATCAATTGATCTATTTTTTATAATCATTTCTATTTTCTTCTATCAATATAGCTGAATGAAAAATTATCTAAGTGATTTCTTTCGACCTTTCCGCTATAATTTTTTCATATAGCCTATAAGCAGTAACTTGTTTTCAAGTAGACTCCATTCCCAATATTTTTCCCTATTTTTCCAGACCAATTTGTTTAAATCCAATCAAATCTAGTTGATGTGTTGAATACATAACTAGTCGTATTAACTGAGTTATATAAGGGATCCCCCTTCGGATTGAAAGGGATAACTTTCAATTCAAGAGGTTGGATAGAGGTTACCTTAGTTATTTCCTTCCATATCCATGGAAATTTCTGAGTGCTAACATTTTAGCATTGTTTTCGAGGACGCGAAATTGCAAGTCAAATCATCCTTCGGAAAACGACAAAGATCATGTCCTCTCTCTGACGATGAACAGAGTACATGCACGGAAATGTTGTGCATCATTCAACCATCAAATCCATTCTCAACTGAATCTTGAGCTCAAAACTTTCTTGACGACTCCACTATTCGAAGACTCGGTTTTATAAAGAACTATTTCGCGACTCCACTATCTCGAGAAGGATCCACAATCTGCAAGGTATGCACCTATGAATTGTGCTCATATTCACAGCTTTCCAAATCATATTCCTCATATAGATTGGAAATTATATTTTCCAAGATTAAAAGATGAGGGCGGGGATTATGTTGAGCTTCATTTGGCCAAATTTCATATGCATATACATAGGCTTGGGGTTAAATTTCATGAAAAATTCCTAATGAAATTTTTTATGGAAACCTTAGAAGAAAAGGAAAGATCATGGTATGAAATGTTGTAACTTGCTAGTCTTTATTCTCTTAAATGTTTTCATATTTTTTCTATAAGAATTATAAGTAATTCTCCCAATATTCATCCCTTTTTAAAACAATTGTGAACATTTTGAAAATTTCATTCAATACCTGGAAAAATTGTATGGTGATGAAGAATTTATGGATGAAGAAATCATATAATCCTTTTTTGTAAAACATTTTCAACATAAAGAAGAAATAGTAGAACATAGTGTCTTCCTTGATTTTAAATGAAGAAAAACAGGACCTTAGTATTCAAATTTTATCCATTGAGAATGATGGAACTTTTCCACGGTCCTATCAAACCTTAACAAATCAACAAAAGGAAAAGGATAGTTAATCAATTTATTCATCTTCTCAGCCAATGATATAAAAATAAAGGATTATAAATTCTTTTGAAAACTCTTATTCTTAACAACATGAGGATGTATTCCAAGACAGTAAGACTAAAAAGGCATGTGATAAAGAATTATATTTTTAATTTCTAGTTGTTTATGAATGTATTTAAGGATAATATTTTTTCAAAAACCTATTGAATTTTCTCCTCAATAAATTCTCAATTCATGTTCACATAAAAGGTTACTTGTGCACCAATTTTGTCAAGTTGATGTACATGAAGTTTCATATTTTGAGGATCTTAGGCTACAAGCTCGACAAATCACCCCTTCTTTGCAACAAAATGACCATCATAACTTGCAGGAAAATAGAGATAAAGAAATTGTTTAGACCCTTATGAAAATTCAGATGGTTTTTCAATTCAATTATGTGAAGGGTTACCTTTAGAAACTTTAGTTTTAAATGATGTGGATGTTGCATTTGAATATTTTCAAGAATGTGCAAATATTTTCTCTGATGTGAATGAAATTTTTCTTAAGGATCAACCATATGAAATACTTCTTGGCATAAAACAACCAACAATGAAAGATGAAGGATATTCTTGTCTTTTTGGTGATCATCAACAAAAAGAAATAGTCCATGTTTTTGAAGACCCTTTTTCAAGTATGTTCCAATCATGAGGAAAATAGAATTTTGTGGCATTTTTGGAAATAATCAGTGGAAATTTTTCAAAATGGATGAAGCTTGGAGATGGATTTAGTTCTAATGTTGAGTTTTCATTTTTTGAATTTTTCTTTCTAAGTGGGGACAATCCAAATATGTTGCAATGAAATGGCCATTTATTTAATTGGTTGCACTGGAAATTTGAAATCACTTGACCCTGCAGTTGACTAGTTGGAATATGGTAGGAATTTGTACACGAATAAGCTCACAAGTCTAAGCATCCTTTCATTTCGCCATTTCAACTTTTAGTTTTTAGAAGTTGGTGTTCAGGTTGATACCATAGTTTGAGTGTGGATTTTATTATAGTAAAAAAATTTAGTTTTCAGTTTGCAGTGTGTAGCAGTGTGTGGTTTTCAACTATAGAGTTAATTGTTTACAAGTAATGTTGTCAGTTTCAAGTAAAAAGTTGGGATCAACCCAATAGATCAAGCCTTTGGTCTACAAGGGTTCTTGTTGCCATCTATGATAGACAACATCCCTATGAAGCCAGCTGTTATCACACTGTTAGTATGAATTTTTTTAAAAGCGCTAATAATGGGAGTGTTAGCGCGACTTTGTAATAAAAAGGGCTAAAGCGCCGACAACAAGAGTTTCAACGTTATTGCAATTTTGAAAATTTAAAATTGCCTTGACAACCAAAGTAGCAAAGCGAATTTCTGAAGACAGTCAATTAAACTCCAACAACTGGAAAATCAGCGTCAAATGAAAAATTTAAACTTTTTCATGACTAAGAAATGCACTGATGGAATAGAATTTTTAATCTAAAGTGTTTCGGGATGCTGTAAGTAGTTATATTACTATGAGTTGAAAGTTGTGCATAGTTAATCCTTTGTATTGTTTTATCCGTTGAAGCAAAACAATTGTTATCCCATATTCTTGTAATCAAATCCCACTCCCTTCTTTGTTTCATGTGTTTATGGACAGTGGATTTTATGACACAAGCTCAACAATCAAAGGGAAAAGGTATCAAAGCATACTTGTTTTTACTTTAAAAAAAACTTTTTTTTAGACTGTTATTCCTGTACAACACAGTAAATTAGGGCGCGGTTTTCGAACAGATGCAAATGAATTTTCCAAATATGAAACAAAATTTTGTCGAAAATGGATCCATTAACAAAAACCACTCTTAGTTTTTACACAGGTGTCATGGTTTGACATGTTCGAATGGATATTTGAAGCCTATTTTTCAAGATTTTGCAATCATGTTTTAGTAATTGTTTTCAAAATATTCTAAAAAAATGAGAATGATTTTTCAAACTGAAAGAGGTTTTTGTCCATAACGGGTGCTTTAAAAAAAAATATCTCATTTTTTATCAACTATCATGGTTTTGGAGTTTTGAAGGGATCACTGGGCCCTATTTTTTAGGATTTTGTGAGGAAACAAATCATGGACAATCGTTGACTTGGATGCTACCTCATCAAATTCGAATTGATGATCCTTTTCTCCAACCATGACTCCAGCAACAACATGATATTTATATGTAGTTAGGCTTGGAGATATTGTTATGTGCATGTATTTGAGAAATATGCTTTATCACTTTTATTTTTATCAATTTGTAATTAAGATAATGCTAGAAAATTGTTTTAGTTTGTAGTATTTTCTATAAAGACAGTTTCTGAAGAATGATAAAGGGTTGGGAATTTTCTGTAGAACCTTGATACATTTTGTATACATTTTGACATCAATATAACCTATTGTGACTGATGTTACTTGTTCATATATACAGAGATTATTGTGTTATGAATTTCATGTTTGTCTTCTAGTGAATGCCATTTTCTTTATTTCACAATTTTATCCACTTCTCTTCTACATTTTGGAAATCAAGTTTGTAAATATGAATTATGTTCACCAGCTCAGATTTATTGTTTCCAAACTGTTATATGTTTTCCACTTAACTATATTTATTAAAATTCATCAACTGCTCTATTTTTTTATATTCATTTCTATTTTCTTCTATCATAGTTGAATGATAAATTATCTAATATATTTGTTGCTACCTTGCCTTTGTAATTTGTTCATATAACCTGTAAGCAATCAAATTTGTTCAAACATAGTCCATGGCCAATGGTTTTCCCTATTTTTCTAGAACAATTTTTTTAATTCCAATCAAATATATTCGATGTGTTTAATACATAACAAGTCCTCTTGACTAAGTTATAGAAGGGATCCCCCTTCGGATTGAAAGGGATAGATTTCAATTCAAGTGATTGGTTAATATAGTTTACCTAAGTTATTTCCTTCCACATATAGGGAAATTTCTAAGTGATAACAACCCCAAAACTCCTCTAAGATGAATTCAAACCATGCTCTCTTCTTGTCAAGTCAAATAAATTCAACCTTGACTAGGAACTAATGCAACTTCTCTTTCTTCTTAACCTCAACCCTGCAACACTAGACTGCTTATATTCCTGCAATACTCGGCCTCTTGAAATTTCCTGCAAATTTGCACGTGTGAGGTGATTAGTGAAATTCTAGCCCTTCTTCTCCTTCACTTGAATGGGTTCCTTCTTGTAGGTTTTAACCCTGAACAGCAATTATCTACACACGAATCTTATAACAGAAAATAAACAATAGCGAGAGCATAAAACATAAAACAGATCAACACAGAGATTTTCCCCTGGATCCCAAATCGGGACGACCAGCTTGATTTTTCATTATATTCCTTTTAGTGTTACAACACATATATATACATGTCGAAGCATACATAAACCCCAATCCATAAACCCCGGATTAGAACATAACCGTAGTTCCCTTGACCGGATCTACAAAAATACCAGGGGCCGAAAACCATCGTACCCCAAAACCATGTGCAAAACCATGCACAAAACCATGGACGCAGACTACCCACCGGAAATTAAGGACCAAAAATTTTCGCCGGGGCGCTGCCCTGGACCCCGACAGGGGGGGCTACCGTCCCCCCTGTGACCCCCCCGTTGCGCCCAGCGCAAAGGGGGGGCTATCGCCCCCCCTCTTACCCCCCCGCGTGTGCTTAGACGTGGAAAGAATATAACACATACCCAAAATTCTCCCACTTGTTGTTTTCTTTCCGGGGGTCCTGAAACTTAGTCATTGGCCAATTTTCTCACCACGAAACTGCAGGTACTCTGAACTTTGTTATTTTGTACGCAACATTCTTCAAAGTGTCCACCTTTACCAACAACTTTGCACAGCCTCAACCATATCTCTAACAAAGTGATATTGAACATCAATGTGCTTTGTCTTTGAATGATAAACGGGTTCTTAGCCAAAGAAAGGAGTACACTGGCTATCTGGAGTCTATCCTTGTAACTAGCCTGTGCCAACCCCATACTTGAACACAATCTGCAGCAAATTTCTTCCTTGCTTGCATGAGTGGCTACTATGTATTCGCCTCATGGTTGAAAGAGCCACTACGGAGCGCGTCTTTTCCTCATCCAATAAACTGGCCTCCAAATAGGCTAAACACATACCCACTTGTAGATATTCTTTGGTCCATATCTCCAGAAGCCCGTTGCATCGACAAAACCACAAATGTCCAACATTCTTTCCAATCATGTTCTTCCACAGTAACCTGACCATAATCACTAGTGCCACATAAATATACGAAAACCCGTTTCCTCTTGTCCAATTCTCCCCTTCCTGGGTTTGACATAAACTGCTCAATACTCCCATGTGCATGTGCAATGTCGGTACGAGTACGGACCATTGCATACATTAGGCTGTGCCTTGCATATGGAACACGGGACACTTTCTCCTCTTCTTCTTGTGTCTTGAGACAACACATTCGATGTAAACGACTTTACACCTACGGGGAATAGGAACATTCACCGCTTTTATCACACGCATATTGAACCTCTGCCATTATGGTCTCGACATACTTCCTGCGGTTTAACTTGAGCTTCCTCTTCTGAGTCTCTCTTAATTTCCATGCCCAAAATATGGTTTGCGACACCCGGATCCTTCTGTGTCGAATTTGGAGAACGATTTGGTTAACTTCAAGTAAGTTAAACCTAACTTTAATAGCTTTTCAATCAGCATATCATCCACACATACGATACCAAATAAATAACATGAATACTTAATTAATTTAAAATAAACACGGTGATCCTCACTTGCTTACGGTGAATTCAGAGTCTAGTATATAGGTATCAAATTTCGATGCCACATCCCTTGGTATTTGTTTTGCTTATCTGAGACTTCTTCCTTTTACATACCAATTCTTTCTTACCTCACCATAAAACCTTAGGGTTGCTTCATGTAGATCTCCTCTTCTGAATCTCCCCGTGAAGAAATATTGTCTTCACATCCATCATTCATCTCAAAATCAAATCTGGCGACAACGATAAAAGTAATCTAATAGAAAGTGACTTTGGCAACGGAGAAAAATATCACCAAATCAATTCATTTTGAATAACCTTCCTTCTATAATGAAACTTTGTATTTCTCCACCTTGCCTTCTACATTTATCTCTTCTTAAACACCCATTTTCTCCCGATGGGCTTCCTTCCGGCCGGCAACTCACCGGATCCCATGCACATCGTTTTTGTGCAAGGATGCCATTTCATCAACCATGGCCTCCTTCCGAGTTTCCATCCTGCGAATCTCACGCACTCCCTAATAGTTAAGGTTCATCATCGATTATAGTTAAGGCAAGGCTTGCAGACGAGAAGCGGATGGACTATAGCTTTCTGGTTGCCTTCTTTCATTTGATCTTATCAAAGGCCAGGTTGTGGCTCTTCATCTTGCGAGTCTTCTTCTATTATAGAGTTTGATTCATCCTCCTTTAGCTCAAACTCTATCTTCTCGAGTTCCTTTGGTAGGAATTCATGTTTAACAACATCTTTCACTTCTCTAAACACCACATCTCGGTTGTACACAGCCTTCCTTGTTCTGGTTCCAAAAGCTTGTAACCCTTTCGTATCCTTATGCCCAATAGATGCACCTTTGGTTATTATCCAACTTGGTCCTTTTCTCCTTTGGAACATGTACATATGCATCACATCAAATACCTTAGATGTGAAAAGGGGGTTTCTACAGGTCATACCTCATGTGGGTCTTATCCTCCATGGCCAGTCGGTGGTCTGTTAACTAAGTAACATACGGTCTGCTACCTACTGCCAAGAATTCTTGTCCTAACTTGGGAGTCCTGCCAGGCATGCTTCTTGCCTTTTCATCGAGTGTTCTATTCATTCTTTACCTTAACTCCATTTTTATGCAAGGGTGTATATGGATTAGTCTTAAAGCCGTGCTATACCACTTCTTCTGAGAACTCTTCAAATTCATTCTTGCGAACTCCCCACCATTATCTTGTCCTCGGCGCCTTTATCTTCTTCTCTGTCTGGTTTTCCACGAGCCTTAAATTCTTTAGAATTTTTCAGACTTGATTTCTTCCTCGAGAAATGTATCCATGTATTCCTTCGAAGTCATCTATAGAATGAAACATGATACACGGAACTTTCCCGGTGGAGCTGACATAGGCCCAAACACATCACTATATGCACAAGTTCTAATATCTTGTTAAGCCTATAGCATCAAAAGGAAAACTTTCACCCCATTAAGCTTCCCATATACACAATGTTCACGAGAAATCGAAATCCGGAAATTGAACATACCTTCTACCATACCGTTTCTATGTAGTATCGAAGGCCCTTCTCTCAATATGTCCAAGCCTTTGATGCCATAGCATGGTCTTTCCTCCAAAACCATTAAGCTTTCGCTCCATTTTCGGGAACCACATATTTATTGCACACCCATTAATAACGGTGCTACCTTGTAAGCTTGTATAGAGTTCCGATCCGAACTCCGCATTAATACTAGTGCTCCTCGAACCATCTTGCAGGGCATCTTTCTCAGGCTCTTGTTTTTACACCTGCATCATCATCTTGCTTACGAAAATCAGATTTACGTAATGCGAGGAATATAAGCACGGGGAAGTGTTCTAATTTTTCACCTTATGACTTTAGCTTGACTTTCCCGTCCAGAAGCGATTACGCCTTCCCCTGTCATCCCTAGGAAGACATCACCACCATCATATTTCTCATACTCGCGAGAACCACTCCCTATGGGGAGTGAAGTGAAAGGATGCACACGAGTCAATAAACCATGACTCGGGGATCTACATGTGTATTTAGAAGAAAAGCCAAATACACATCCCCACCTTCTCATCAAGGTGGTTTTTTGCCTCTGCGGAAGAAGCATCCTCGGATCTGCTTTCCTTTCTCGGGAGCTTTAGATCTGCTGACCCTTTTGTAGTGCCCTTCCTTTCCGCATTTCCCGTACACCTTTACAAACTTTCCGGGGGAGATTTAGATCTCCTCTAGATTTGGATCTCCCACTCGAAACGCCTTATTGCCGGCTGGGACCTTCCTCGTACGGATAAGGCATCTCCGTCGACCCTCCATATTTCTCAGTCTCATTTCCTCTCCCGACGGCAAGGTGAGACAATGTCATCAAAGTTCAAGGTAGTTGTATTGCTACCTATTGCAATAATAATTTGTCCCACTAAGGTATAATGAGAACACGACAAAGCTGATGCACTTATCTTCATATGAAATTTTAATATCAATAGATGACGGTACGACACCACAGAGTATTTAAGGCGTTCGAGATGCTGCGCTACGCTTGAATCTCCATCCTTCATCCTACGGGTTATACGGCTTTTAGCGAACAACTTATTCACCGGAGACTTAGATTGGTACAAAGTCCCTAGCTTTTCCCACAAGGTCTTCGTGGCTAGCTTCCCCGGATACATTCGACAATGCGAATACGAGACACACAACCGTGTTGACGTACTTTTAGCCTTCCGTCCGAGTTTCTTCCCAATCTTCATACGACATTCCTGTTGGCTTAGTGGCAAGATCTCATGATCACCCAGTCTTTATCCACCAATGGATCCTCCATCTTGAGCTTCCATAACTCAAAACTACGACGTAAATTTCTCGATCTATCTTTACACGCCTTACGCCATCTTCTCCTGCTAAGAATCGATGCCGCCAGGATCCCCCGCCGGAACGGGGGTCTGCCTCGGGCCGGAGCAAAAACCCTCGGCGACAAGGCGTCCCCTTGTGACGACAGCTCGATACCAAATGTGAGTTTTAACCACAGACATCAATTATCTACACACGAATCTTATAACGAAAAATAAACAATAGCGAGAGCATAAACATAAATAGATCAACACGAGAGATTTTCCCACAGATTTAAATGGAACCGTGACGATTTTTCATTATATTCCTTTAATGCCATACATATATGTATGCCAAAGCATACATAAACCCCAATCCATAAACCACAGTTAGAACATAATAGTTCCCTTGGCTGGGATCTACAAAAATACCGGGGGTGAAAAACCTTCTCTTATTCACCCCAAAACCATGTGTGCAAAACCATGCACAAAACCATGGACGCGGACTACCCACGGAAATTAAGGACCAAAAATTTTCGTCGGGGCGCCTGCAGACCCAGAACGGGGAGGCATCCCCCTGTGACCCCCGTTGCGCCAGGCGCAAGGGGGAGCTATCGCCCCCCTCTTACCCCCGCCCAGTATGAATGAAGTAGGAAAAAGAATATAACACATACCCAACACTTCTCTTCTAGACTTCAACCTTGAAATGGGGCTGTTTTGGCACCAATATTTGGATTCTAGAGATGATTGTAATTCATTCTTGGGTTCGTAGTGGATTCCCTAGCTTGACGCACATGTGAGACTTTTAGCCCTAAAACAGTCCTTAAAATGTGCCTCTTCCGCTTTTCTTGATCTTCTCTTTCCTTCGCTTATTTCAGTGCTCTTGGATGAGTTTCTTGTAAGTGATATATGATTCCAAGGTGATCGACTAGTCTTGAATATATATACTTCTAGTCACTCCAAAATAGGTTTAATTATATTTTCTCTAGGCAGATAACTTATCAACATTTTGAAGTAAACTTGTTTTCATAATTTGATGACTTATTGATCTTGGGCGTTCTTGACTTCTTCATCTTTAATCAGTTCCTTCAATATACTTTCTAAATAGGTCTTCATGCTGTGAAATAATAAATTAAACACATGACTCAGTAACCAAATCTACAAAGTATCTCAAATAGAAACTTCAAGTATAAAATAAAATTCATAAAACACATAGAACTGTTTATGCAAGCAAAAGAATGTTATTTTTACATTTCTTTTTGTAAAATACATTCATATGCCATTAAGAAAGTAGAACCTAATACATATTTCAACACTCCCTCTTAACTAGGAAGGTATTCATAGTCCATGCAAGGTACTTGTACATTTCTCAACCCTAAATAATTTTCATACTAAGATTCGGATTGGTAACCCCTTTGTATAGCATCATATCATCTAGAATTTCCATAGCAGGCCTTGACTAACAATTCTATCTCTCCAGGAATAAGAGCACAATGTTGGAGATACCAGTAGGTTCCATTAGGAATATTCTTACTGGATTCCCACGATCCCTCTTGTACATCAATCCTCTACGACTACTCTTATCTTATATTCACTACCACATCCTCAAAGAGTATCGAGGTGAAAAAACTTATCCAATATTCCATTCTTTATTCCAAAGTGAAGGCAAAGGAATGGTGTATACTTGTCCTCATGGAATTCACTAAGACTTATGACTTATTTAGTCCTGGTCCTGATCACATGACACATGAAGCAAAGAACCATGTTTCACTCACTCTTAACAGGGATGAACAACCCATTCAAAAAAGTAACGTATGCAAGATCCTCTTAACTGGGGACTTGATCAAGCTTTCTCTTAATCGAGAGACTTGCTTAGAAGCTCTGGGTGGAGAGCATGGGACAGCAGTTTGCCTATAGGACTCCCTATTTCTATGTCATATATTTTTCTTTGATGTAAGGCCTACATATTTTTGGACATCTTTGTGGGGCACATACCATTCATCACTTTCATTCATGAATCATGTCGGTCATGTCATCCTTCTTTCATCGAAGAAAGATAATCCATTAGCCATATTTTTTCCTTCACATACCTTGCTACCTTATTCATGTCATTTTTTCCTTCATGATATTTCATCCTACAACATGAATATCGGTTGTATGTTACATCTACATCTCTTCCCTATGTAGCCCTTCATTAGCCCATCTAGATAGTGTTCAAAAATATAAAATGAGCATTAAATAAAAATTACCTTTGTGATGGACTTTCATCATGAAATCTCCTTTTTTGCATCAACATCTTGCATACATATTGACACATCTCAAAATATATACAATGTCAAGGAATCTCTTTCCTTTTCTCTTACTTTTTTCGGGATCTAAATATATTTATCATGGCAACACATAGCCAAATCGTGTATCCCTTGGATGTTGATTTCCTTCTCCATAGTTGCATTTTTTGTGATCTCTTCTTTATTCAAAAATTTGTTCTCGATGTAAATTCCAATCATATTTCCTTTGTCGGCCACCTCATATGAGGACATATTATGTTTATTTCATCTATTTAATGTGAACTATACCTTCATGCATCCTTCCAAAGGACAAGATACTTTCTTTTAATCATTATCTTGAGGTAGATTCATACGTATTTATCTACAACCATGTGACAACTCAATAAGTACAACCTTACATTGTATTTTTCTTCCTTTAGGTTATACATAATTACTTCAACAACTTCCTTGATTGAAATAAATTCAATCACCTTGACTTGCTTGCTTGTTGTGACATCAAACCGTCATTTTATAAATCCCATACAAAGGTAAAATTATTTTGCGATACACTTGCTTCTTTTAGTAGGTGAACCTTCCATTGAATATTTCAATGAGGGACCTAGATCATCCTCATCCGAGAAAATGCTACTCTAGAATGATGCATGATTAGCTACATACTAGATGACTTTCTTCTTCCATAAGTACTACTTATGCCTCTAAAGTAGGAGTTCCAGGATCCCATCCTTCTATGAATCGCCCCAGTATAGACTTATAGCTATCTTTCATTCTTTTATATGATGATGTCACAAGATCTTGCTTCAATTATATGCTTATGATTCCATCTCCTAACATGATGCATCCTATCATGTTTCTAATATTTTCCTACCATGATAATTATACTTTACAACTTCTAAAAAAACTTGAAAAACATAAACTTGAAAAGAAGTAGGTGAGAAAGACTATCTCAATCATAGTAGAGATATTTTAATTTCTCTTTATTGGATTTCTTCTTTCCGACTTCCTCCACTTCTTCAATGATGTGGTCTTCTTCCCTTCCTCTTTTGTTATTTTCTTCTTGAGATTTGGGAAATATCTCTTGGAGAAGTTCCCAAATACATGACAACCACAACATTAGAACCTTTAAACATTCTTGTTTTTTGAAGATTAAACTTTCCAAACTTCCTTTTCTTCTAGTCATCGGAAAACAAATGTTTGATCTTGCTATTTTTATCCTTGATAACTTTTTTTCCTTCAACCTATTTTCTTCTGCTGCATAGAGACCACAAATTATTAGATAGGATATATTTCTTCTCCTCGCGGGAATTTGATACAAGGTTACTTTGTTCATCGGTTAGTGCATTTAGATAATGGTGATCATTTATTTATCAAATATCATATCTCCTAGATCTTGAGGTTGATTCCTTATTTATGATGGTTTTGAGAGACATGTAGATATCCCTCTGTCCTTTATGCTTCAAATTTGTATAGTTGAGATCTAAGTGATACTAGATTTTCCTATCCTTCTTTTGAGAGAAATAGTTCTACTAACTTATCATATATCCCTTTTGATGTCTCCAAATTTTCTATATAGAGGATGAGGGAATCCTTGATGGACTCTATAATAATCCTTTGATCATAGATCCTTTTTCATATATTTAGATAGTGATTTCCCTTTGGATGGTTTTGATACCTTGTCATTGACATGATCAATAACTTATTTTTACCTTAGTACTAAGTCTATCCTCCTTTTCCATGAAAGAAGTCCAATTACCCAACCAACTTGTTATTATCCTTGAAAAATGAAGTCATTTAACTAGATTTAGTTATACAAATAAAAATACTTACTTATCAAGTGAAGATGAATTCTTCAACTTGATGCCTTTTTATGATGATTGATGATGACTTTGATGGTGCCTTGATGCTTCTTGGATTATCTTCTTCAAGGATAAGTATTTTTATTCGAGATGAAATATTTATTTCAATGAGAGGGAGATTTAACGATATCTTTGATGATGAAAATTCCTTTAGTCTAGCTTCCATAGATGAAAAGAAAGTATTCAAGATGCTTCAAGTCCGAATTCACTTACTTTCTTGAGAAGAGATAGGTCTTTGAGGGTCTCCTTATTTGAGGTGATGGTTGAGTGTGGATCTAAGAATGTTTCAACGGTAGATACCTTATTTGATCGAACTAGGGAATTGAATTTCTGAAAGATGATGATGTGATCCTTGTCTTTAAGATTCCTTGAGATGAGAGAGTCTTCTTGATGCTTTGATGCCCTTGATGCCCTTCTCTCAGATTTTGATCCTTGAGTGCTTGAAGTATCCCTTATTAATTTTCCCTTCCTTTATTTGTTACCTTCACTCTTATGCCATGTTGAAAAATCTAGGGGCAGCAATATAAGTGATTTCTCTTGTGATGATAATTGTTTGTGATGAAATTTTACTTAATATTTATTAGTTGATTTCTTCCACTTGATTATATAATTTAATGTTTTATATCAACAAACAACTACCAAATCATAAGTAACAATGAGACAAAGGACACGGATGTGGGTTATCGGTGGGGAAAAACCTCTCCAAATTGAGAGGAAAAACCAAAGAATTCTTCTTCTTATAGAATGCGTAATTGATGAATTCCAAGACTTAGACCCTTGTGACCCAAAACTCCTCCAACATCAATTCAAAACTTGAACTCTTCTTTTCAGATCAAATAAATTCAACCACGAATACAAACTACGCAACTTTTCCTTCTTCTTGACCTCGGCCTACAACCTTTGGACTAGTTATCTTCACGAAATACTCGACCTCACGAAACTTCCTACAACTTACGCATGTGAAGTGATTAGTTCAATTCTTACCCATCGTCTCCTTCAATTGGTAAGGTCCTTATCTTCTATACTTGGACGTTCAAATATGACTATTTTGGCACCAAAGATTCAACTTTTATAGATTACGTAGTTGGTCTTGGGTTTGCCTTTGAATTCCTAGCTTCGGCCGCACGTGTGATACTTTTAGCCCAAAACAATCTGAGAATTTGCCTCTTCCTCTTTGCTTTATCTTCTCTTTCTTATTGATTTACAATAATAATCTGGACGTGTTTCTTGTAGGTGATATATGCTTCCAAGGTGGTCGACTTTTCTTGAATATATAGACTTCTAGTCACTCCAAAATAGGTGAACTATCCTTTGACTTTGGAAGATTTGACTTGTTGCTAGCATTTTTACTAGATCTTGGAGGGTTTCTTGACTTTATTTTGACTCAAATAATTTTCCTTTTACATTATGTAACTTTCCAAAATGATACTTTAATACATGACAATAACCAATTGAATTTATGACTCAATGATCAATCCTAAGAGATCACAATGGGAACTACTGCAAAATAAAATTCCTTGAGCATGAAACCCATGCATCGAACATAACATGATAATTTTATTTTTTCTTCTTTATAAAATCATGATTACATATTTCATTATCGGACGAACCTAGTTACATATTTCAACATATTCCTCTCATTGGGGACAGTCCCGACATTTCAAGGATTTTGGAGGGAAACAACCCTCCTTTCAAGGAGGTTGATTGCCCCATCAAGTGTATAAGTAAAATTCATATTATCCTATATGGAGATTATTTTTTGGTGGTATTATGAATAATACTTGTTATTTATTAGTTTTACTTTCATTCCCCAGGATGTACTTGGCTTGATTCTAATAAGGAAATTTGGTTACATTTTCAACTTCTAAGGTTTGGTTTTCCTTCATAAGACACTTATTATCATTAAGCTTGGTCATCCTAGGAGCTTTAGATCCTTGTTTTGTATTTTATTTATCTTCTTTCCAACATTTTCTTAGTTACATTTATCATTTATGCACTTAATGTTCATGCTTCATTTACTATAGGTTAGATTTATTAAATTATTGTAATGATTTATTTTTCTTTCTTTTTCTTTTTTTTTCTTTTTCTTTTCTTTTTCTTTTTTTCTTTTATTCTTTTTCTTTTTTCTATTTCCTTTTTTTCTCTCAAGTTACATAGATAATAAATAGTGTTATGCATCACTAACATAGCTTAGTAAATTCATTTCCATCATTGTTATATATTATACAGTTAAAATTCTAGTTTTTATGCACTTAGTGTTCATGATTCATTTACTATAGGTTCGTTAAGTCTTAAAATGATTTTTTTTTATTCATATTCTTTCGGAGTTGTATAGATAATCAATGTTTGTGATAAATCGGTAGCATGGCTTAGTAATTTCATTTTTTCATCATTGTGTTACTTAGATGAGCTCACTAGTTCTCAAATTTCTAGTTTTAGTAGTAAATGTTTATGAATTTTAGCACATGTTAATGAACCTATTTTGAGTTGATTCACATATGTTGAGCTTAAAAACATTAATATTAATAATAATAAAAATTAACTCCAAACATTTTTCACTTGATTATCTTAGACATTTGGATGTAGATAAGCTTACTAGTTCTTGTTTTTGAAATTTCTGGTTTTTAATAGTAAATTTATGCTAAATTTTAACACTTGTTAATGAAGTTATTTTGAGTTTATTCCATTTTAATTGAAGTCTAGAAATATTTAAATTAATAAAACCCCCCCCCCCCCTCACATAATTTTCTTAATTATCTTAAGCATTTGGTAAGTTAACTAGACAAACATGATTGTTGGAAGTTTCTGTGTAGTTTGTTTTCGAGATTTTCCCTTGCCCAAATTCACTCCAATTCATGGTATAAGTACATTTATGTCTTAGAATATCCCATGAATTATTTTGATCTCACTTTGGTTGAGCTAAGGATTGGTTAGGTTTTCATTAGTTTTTGCATTACTTGCTTCTTGGATGTTAATTTACATAAACTAGGCTAGATTTCCTTTCCAATGATTTATTTTAAGCAAAGTGTGATATATTTCTTGCGAAGTAACCTTACATTTTTACAAATAAAGTATATTTCATACATGTCTGCATATAAAACCAAAAGTAGAATAGGTTTTCCTAGGTGGGGATGTCTTGTCTATTTTAAATGGTGGATAGAGAGAGTGTGAGGTCGGCTTGCGACCACGTGCCGGACTAGAGCATTCATAGCTCGCATATGTTGAGTAATGACATCATTCATGTATTTTCATGGTGGGTTGATGAAGATATCAAGGGAGAAGGAGATGTAGCGCATTCGGTAACGGTTGGGCAATGGTGAGTTTTCGATGGGAGAGACTACCTTGTGTTGCATTGTACGCTATCAAGCCATGGCTTGAGCCTCACATAGAGGGTGCAAAATTTGGATAAATAGTGAAATTGTGAAATTTTGGGTATGGTTTTTATGGTCGTGGGATCACCGAGTTGGTCTTTATGTGTGAAGTCTGTGATAGTGGAGGTAGCCTCTACTATGTGGGTGGTGGGAACAAATCCCAATTGCATAGGTCTATCGAGTGGTGACAACTGCAGGTGGTGGAGCATCTTGTGGTGATTGTGGATGAGGTAGGGGAGCGGTATTGGAGAGGACTCATGTGGCACCCAAGAGTATTTTCGCAACAGTGCACATGCGATCTTTGAGTCCTTCAAGAGACGAGAAGGGAAGGGGAGTGGATTCTTGGGACTATGGTCGTGGCTAGAAAGTTGGTAGGTTTCGGTGGCGGTGAGCGGGGGTGGGTCTACACTAGTATTCAGCCAGAGGTGAGGCATCTGCGCGAGGGTGAATATTTTTCTTTCCCGGTGGGAACATGGCGTGGGCATAGGGGTTCATGTTGTGCAGTAGTAGAGCTCGCGGTGGCCTCGGATGTGACATGGAGTAAAGAGAGACCAAGCAGGGAACCAAGCCCAAACTCGAGTCCATGGAGAACCGGCATTCGGGGGCAGCGATGGCGGTTTCTCCATCTCGTTCTCGAGGACAGAAGTTGAAGCTCTAATCACACTAGATGTGATATCGATAGATCCAACATATTCGGCCAATTTGGACAACATGTAGGAGCAAAGGTATGAAGAATGCGATGAGCTTATTTATTACATAAATGATATACATAACATGCAAAAAATGAAACTCTAGATGCTTTAGAGATTAATGACGTCGAGTGAGGCATTCCCATGATCACCTGCGAGCACTAGAAATCCAAGTAGAACACATAGACTACCATGTCCATAATTGCGCATAATTATTTTCAATGTTTCCAACGTCTCCTCTAATGCGTTGCCATGATGTTTTATGTTTTATTGTCTTTTGTCAATTTTGTGCGGAAGTAACTATTGACACCATTTGTCATGTACGCACCCAATACTTAGTAGTAGAGCCATTTCCTAGTTCTCTTTTAAGCTTGGGTTGCTCGAGATGTAATACGGCTATGTTGTTATTTTGTACATTTTAGAGACAGTAATATAAATATGCCTTTGACCAAAACAAAAGAAAAAGTAGAATAGGTTTGCTTAAATGTTATTCCCTTTGCAACTTAGGACTATCGAATTACTTATATCTTAGCTCCTTTAGTTGTTCATTGCATTCTTTCACCTTGCATCAAGGGAGTCATACTAGGAAGAGGAAGGTGTATGTTGAACTATCTGATTCCGACCCCTCTTAAGTTTGTATGAACCCACAGTTGATAACAAAAGTTGAAACCCTCGGGAGTTCCAATATTATTTTTGTAATACTAATGGTCATCACACTATTGAATATCCACTTCCTTCCCAAAATAATTCTAGAGGCTTCAGAGTCACCATACATATCACGAACTAGAGAGGAATCCTATCTTAAAGAATAAGTTTTAGCTTTTGTCCCTTGTGGTAGTCCATCCACTCATGTTCACCCCTCAAAAAAAATTTAGGTCTACAAGTCAACAAAACTTATTCCCGGAAAGACCTTGTAAAATACGTAGGAGAAGTAACGTTCTTGGTCCACATAATGGTTTACCAAAACACCTAAGAGATATTTCTCCCAAAATTTAATTCATATTTCAAGGAAACAACTAAAATTCATATCGTTTAATTTATGATTGTTATCAAATTTATGGGTGTCAAACATAAATATGTGTTATGTCTTCAAGTCACCATACATATCTTGAACTGGAAAGTCCTATCTTGAAGAATAAGTTTTAGCTTTTGTCCCTTGTGGTTGTTTAGCTCAATCTAGTCTCTAAAGCTGAGCTGTTTAATTGTCAGCAGGGTTGTATTTGCTTGAAGTGAAGTGTACCATATGTACCTAGGTGCTTGTTTCCTAATGCGTTATGTGTAGTGTTTTGTGATGTTTTTGGTCTTTTGTGATGATTTATGATGTTTTTGGTCTTTTGGTGATTTTTATATTCCTGATGAAATGTCTATAAAATTAATGGAAAGGAGTTGGTGAGTCAACTTGATTAAGCCTAATGTATGGAATGGCAAATGCAATTGGAAACAACGAAGAAGAATCTAAACTATGACTAAATAAAAGCAAAGCTTGATAATGACTTTTAGGCAAATGACACAAACTAAACTTAGAAATGATCACTAAGTATGCAAATTCTCTACATAGACGGTGAAACAACTAACTTACAATGATGCAATACTGCATCCTAAGCTCTTCTATTCTATGACTAATTCCTAGTTCTAATGCAATTTAATTGAATGTCACGAAGACCTATACTCAAAGAGTTATTGGTTTCTTGTTCAAAGTAGTTCTTTTGAGGAAGAGCTCTACATTTATGAAATGATGAGGAAATTACGGGGAGACTTGAGACCTTATAGTGATGTTGTCTTACTGTTCATATAGTTATGGATCATTTGTAGATTTTAGAACGAAAGATGTTTGTGAATAATGAAGGCTGTCTTGTTAATCCAAACAACTAAGCAATCTATTTATTCTTGATGGATGACAATTTGAATATGAGATTAAATTGTGATTAATCTAGGAATGAACCCTAGATGCCACTAAACTAGAACAATGTTCAGAACTATAAGTCATCATCAAACTTGAAACAAAGTAAGCGAACATGAATTAAATGCAATGAAACTCCGAAGACATTCCTAACTATGCTAACATGCTTTATTCTGTAAAGTTACACAATGCCTTTGTTCATCATTAGTGATATTTTGGAAAGAGTTCCTTCTTTTGGAAGATAGAACAATTCTAGCTGTGTAATTGGATGCGATTGTAAGCAAATGGGCGAAAGCAAATGAAAAACTAAAGATATCATATCCATACCCTACTCGTCATTATGATGTCTTGGGCAAGCGTTTAAGAGCAAGAACGAGAGATGATACTTAGATACGGAAACACACAACTAAATCATTCATTATCACGGTCATGTCTTGAACTTCTTAAGGATGTCTTGGAAGAGTTTCTTCTTGTGGAAGAGTGATTAGAACAAGTGTAAGCATGATAGTGAATAGCAAAAACTGCAACTAGTTTCCCTCACAGTACCTATAGCTATTCATCACATTCTATGTTATAATACATTGGAAGAGTGTCTTCTTGTGGAAGAGATGGAATGAATATAACTACGGTAGCTAGTTAAAACAATTACAAATTCAACTCCTAATCCTACAATACTATAGTCATTCAACATTCATCATTATAGTATTTTGGAAGAGTATCTTCACAGTGGAAGAGTTAGAATGAGTACGACTACATTAGCTAACAAAAACAACTATTAATTCAAATGCAAAGTGTAAAGGCGACTAGAAAAACTTATCTAATTTACGCAAAATAAATCGATGCAAGAAGGCAGGGGCCCTCTATAACCAGAAGGCATTCAACTTCAAATTAAATCAACGCCTTCAAAATAACTTTAATACTGCTCCATTAAAGATGAAATAGTTTGAACATAACCTGCGTTCTCGGGAATGTAATCACGAGTTTAAACAAAATCTAACGAAGCAAATCTAACATAAAATCTCTAACATAGCTCTCGGTCTCCCAAGAGTTTATAAAGCAAATGCACGTAACAATAATTACAACAGATTTGAGAACAATGTCTTTCCTTATCGAATCACGTTAGGACTCTTTGAGGTGGCTGCGTGAAGAAGAAAAAGACATACGGAGCGGGAACGATCCTAATAGAAGTCTTCCTTCATAAATATGTTCCCCACGTTCAAACCATGCAGAATTCATTTTCTTCCTCCATGATGAGCAACGAACCATGTAGACATGGCCGTGGATCATGCCCATATGCGTTTTTTCTCAAGAGGCCACGGAACATACTCAAACATGAAGCGGTACAACGAATACTTGATTGTTAGCTACGGAATGTACGTGCGGCTAGTTCAGTCAAATGCTATAATGGAAAAAATCACAAAATTCAACAAGTCGATCATGTAAATCATTCTAGAAGTAATTTAGCTATATTCATTGATCAATTGGGTCTAATATAGAAATGGACAAGGGAAAATGAGGTAAAATGAGGTGAAGGAAAACACAATTTGAGGCTCAACATACCCCCACTTCTTTGTCTCTTTGCATGTCCTCATGCAAATTATCCTATGAATTAGGAGGCTTAGAGACATCTAATCCCCTTCTCCTTTGTACGGAAGCTAGAGGTCTTACGGGTTTCTGATAACAAGTTTTGTTCAGGTTGGTGAGTGCCCCCGATTAACTTTTTGTTCCTTGTCTTCAACTTCTCATTGGTCTTCTCCACCTTGTCCTCTCTCTGAGGATCAGGTTGAGTTCATATCCAGTTTAAGTTCCAGTTTGATCCTTGAGAATTTCATTCTCGTTTTGATATGTCTATTCAGCAATTCAACTCATATCTATCCCCTCCTTAATATATCTATTACAGTGGTGGGCTGGGGTTCTCTCTCTGCTTTACGAAGCCTCTCCTCTCAGTTTCCACATAGTCATAATTTCTGGTGAGCGGGGTCAACTTCAGGGTTCCCTCATAAAATCTTCCTTCAACATCCTCTTCAATGGATGTTTCTTCATCTTCTATATTGATTACCCTGTTTGTGATTAATCTGTTTTCTTCGGTTCCCCTTTAATCGTGGCTTCTTCTAAATTTGCAGAAGATCCCCTCTCCTTTCTCCACCTTTGTGAATTTCACAATTACCTTTTCCTCCTTAAGTTGCCTCTTGATTTGAGGTCAACTTCTCTAAAATGATTTCCTCAGCACCCTTTCTTGGTACATTTCATCAATTTCAACACGAAGCCCTCCATTTCCTACTTCTTTTTGTAAGTACGTAGTTCGAGTAGTGGTTCTTTTGCTTCTTCAAAATGATTTCTTATTAAGAAATCATCCCATGTATCATTTTGTTTTAGCTAGATGATGTTCCATCAAGATTTTGACCAAACCATGATGATACGGGGTTGTCTCTAAAAATTGAACTCTTCTTTGAACACGAGAAGCGACCATCTTTTCGAGACTTTGAAGTAAGAAATATGGTAGGTTTAAGTCTTCTCCAGAAAATGCATCATTAGTCTAATGTGGTAGACATAAAATGTCCATATCTACCCTCACATGTAACAAATTTTTGCGAAAAGTAGTATGTTTCTCCATTTGTTTTTCAATGCGAGCGGGAATTCCTTTCTTGAATATAACGACATCCATATTTGGTGATTTTAAAATTTGTTTCCGGAGTCTGTTGTGGAAATTCTCTATTTTTAAACCATATTTCTCCGGTTAAGGCAACCCTGTAGCCTGCGCAATAAAAACTTCGGTGACGATCGCTTGACATCCCCAGCACAACTTGGTGTGATAATCTTGCAAATGTTTTAGTGACTTCCTTATGGAAGCCATTAAGTACCAAAATTAGAAGCCATCTCTTTTGTAACATTTCTTTGCATTGTGGGTAACCTTCTAAATATTTTGAACCCACTTTGGTTCGGTTCTTACAATTAAACCCATTATTGATTCTTCAATGTTCAAATAAACACTCTTCTACCCACAAAACAATGACTTTCACCTTTGAATTGAAAGGACTTCCAATTGTAATAAGAAAATAGCTCAAGTTCATAATGAAATACCTCTTATTGATAATGACAAATGCCTTCAAAACCTTGGACGTGTACATTTGACAATTGAACTTTGGAGTGATATGCCTGTTTGATAATGACAGTTTCAATATTTAAGTGATATGTCTGCGATGAGCAGTGAGATGACACAGAATTTCTTTTTGTACCAATGCCTACGGCTCTTGGTAGCAAACCTGGTTTGATTTTAACAACTGCAATGCCTCTTGTCTTTTGGTAACAAAAGACTTCAAAACTCAACAACGCCTTTTCTCTGTCTCTGGTAGCAAATGGTTTCAATTTTAACACCTCTGTCTTTTGGTAACAAAAGACTTCAAACATCTGCTTGCTACAATTCTGTGTTTATGATGAAAATGCTTCAAACTCCGTCACGGTGGTATTTTATCTAACACCGGTGATATTTTATACGCACGAGATCAAGTGGCTTCAAGTTCTCCTGCTTGTTATGCTTCCAAATTTACCCTTCTGCTGTCTCGTTTACAATGCTCAATGCTATTCAAAGCGATATCCTTTGGATACGCTCTCGGTGATAATAATATCTCGAAATCTTCGGAATGGAGATAAGAGCTCTCGGTGGTATAGAAGTGGTCACGGAATGGAGTAGTGGAGTGAGGTGGAGGGATTATATTAATAATTTGAAGAAACTGACGGAGGATTTTACGGCAGCGAGGAAGGGAATCATCATTGAATGATTTGGTTAGAGACGTGGAGAATTCAAACACCTCGGCCAGTTATGCTTAAAATGCTATCGGATGAAATTTGAAATGGAAGATTTTAATCCAAATTCTGTAGAGGTTTTTTGGTGTGATCAATAAAAACAATTAAAACAACCTTTTCAGATAATCCCATAACTAAGCTTCTTACTAAACTTTTATGAAATGCCATTATAATTTTAAACATTTTACTACGTCACTAATTTTGATTTTTGTAGCCTTTGTCTTCTCTTGCTCATCTTTGGAGAGTCTTCTTGACCTACTTGATACTTTTGATTCATGAGTCTGCTGAGTCACTTTGTTGCAATTACGATGTCTTGTAGTTGATCCTTGAGAGTTTGTAGGGCACGGAAAGACTATCGGGCTGCGAAGGGGTGATGCGGTACCCGAGAATGTCCTTTGAGCTGCAGAATGTTCTGGCAGAACACTAATCATGAAAATGGAATGTTTTGGAGTATGGGTGAAATGTTATGTGATATGAATGAAAATGAATGATGGATTATGATATGTATGAAGTGGATAATGGAATGGAATGGATTCGATTCATGAAATGGAATGAAGGAACATGAAATTTTGTCTTGCAATTCTGTATATTTTATTCACTTACGGCAAGATATCAAATTTTGTATTTTGACATGAAAATGAGATGGATGGAAGATGAAATGAGATGGGTGAAGTGTGGAATAAGTGAAATATGAATGATGGATGAGATGGAGTATGGATGAATAAGTGAATGGAGTGAGATGAAATGAATCATAAGCACTATGGGCCGGAACTTATGATTTTTATAACGACTACTTATAAAAACAAAAATGGGAAAAGTTAGAGTGTCAGAGAGACTCTGATTTTCACCCTATCTTTTCTGTATAAACATGCCAATCAATGATTGGTTTTCATGTTTATACCTTTATTTATTTATTTATTTATTTATTTATTTATTTATTTATTTATTTTTATTTTTATTTTTAGAATAGAAATGCTTCAGAAAATTCAATCAAGTTGATGAAGAAGAGAGACTCTTCTTCATTAACTTCACATCATTGTCTTCTTGGAACTTTCTTGACAAACTCTTCTCCCGAGAGTGGCTTGCATGGTATAGCTTAGGTCTATGACCATTCACGAAAATGACCTCCCTCTTGCATCTATAGTTCACGATTTTCTTGCCCCATTATCAAAAATTCGAACAATTTCATATGTTAATAGTAATATGCAGAAATTTCCCTTGAAAATCCTTGAATTTTGAATCAAACAAGAGCCCAATCACCCCTCTTTGAATTTCTTCTCCTTGTTCTGCTTGTCATGCCATCTAGCCCGCTATTTGTTGGACTAGACTTGTTTTACGAGCGCATCTTGTACGATCTCATCCAACTCATTAATTTGCTCCGATCTATGCTTTTGTGCCTCCAGATTAGATCAGAGTCTAAACTGAAGCGCCATCTTGAATGTTTGAATTTGGAACTCTATAGGAAACAAAACTTGCTTTCCATAAACAAGCTCATAGGGAGTATGGCACATTGTGTTTCTCCATGTAGTTCTATAGGCCCACAAGGCTTCGGAAGCCTATCTACCCAATCTCTTCTATGTAGATAGGAAACAATTCTTTGTTGAGATTCCTTCAATGAACTTATTAGTGGATTCCACTTGACCATTTGCTTGTGGATGATAAGGAGTAGATGTTCTATGTCTGAAGTTTTGTGCTACTCCATCATTTGCTCCATAGCCTTGATGTAAATTGAGCTCCTTGATCTGTAACAATTTCCTTGGGACACCAAAGCAGGTAATATCCTCAAGAAAAGTAACTACGGATGATTCATTAGCAACAAGTAATGGTTAGCTTCTACCCACTTGGCAGATAATCGGTGCAAACTAATATGTATTTCTTTTGTCTTGATGGAGGACTAATAGGTCTCTACAAAATCCAAAGCCCATTTTTCAAAAGGTTCAATGTGTGCACAGGGTTGTAATGGCATCTCACACAGAAGGAGAAGGTTTCCTATCCTTTGGCAAGTTGTCACACCTTTTGACATGCTCCCTTGCATCTTTAAACAAAGATGGCCAATAATATCTAAGTTAAGGATCTTATAGGCTGTCCTCTTATCTGCAAAGTGTCCACATAGGAGTTCATCATGACATGCCTTGAAAATTTCGGGCATCATCTTCACGAACACACCTTCTAATGATCCGTCACGGACTGTCTTGTTACAACTCATTAGCGACCCATGAATATCTTGCACTATATTTCAATGATTTTCTTTTCACTTGCATTCATAATTGAAGGTATAGAAACTAAATAATTGGCAATATCATCTAAACCTTGGAGTTTGAGTAGAGATTGCAAAGGAATGTCATCCAAATTGATCTTCAGCGGAGTGTCATCTTGATATTTGAATTCCTGAGCCGAGAGAAAATCGACCCACGATACTGTTTCCAGGCCTATCTAGAATAGTAATGTTGAATTCTTGCAATAGTAACAACCATCTTATAACTGCCTTATTAGTGATTGATTATTCATTAAATATCTAATTCACAGAATGATGTGACAAAAGTTTCATATTTCATTATATAGTGTCTAAACTTGTGTCATGAACAATAGCTAAAAACTCTTTTTCGGTTACGGTATAGTTTAACTGCGAGAGTCAGAATTTTTCTTGATGTAATAGATGGCATAAGGAATTAAATCTTTACGTCCCAATCTTTTGCTCCTAAAGAAAAGGTTTGTATCGGAAGCATACGTACGAGATGTCAGAAAAGGTAACTTCCGATTAGGTCCCCTTAATATAAGTGCTTCAGAAATTTTGGTTTCGAGTTTCAAAAGCTAATGGCAATCGAGAAGTCCCTTAAATTCATAATCTTCAGTGGAAATGTGTTTGGAAAGGAAGATGCTATTTTGGTGAATTTTTCTATAAATCTCCGATATTCACACAGCAAATCCTAAAAGCTTCCTAACATCTCTTTGACAACTTGGAATGGATAGGTTAGAAATGACTTCAACTTTCGCCTCAGTAAGCAATCCATCACAAATGTGGTGCCCTAAAACAATACCTTCGGTGAACATCATAAAACATTTTTCATGACTAAGTGAAAGGGTTTGCTTCTTGACACTACCACAGACTTTTTCCAAGTTTTCTAAAGCCTCTTCAAATGTGTCACATAAACTGTAAAATCATCCATGTACACCTCTCTGATTATGTATTAGATCGAGAAAAATTCCTAATACGCCCTTTGAAATATTTGCGGGTGCATTGCATAATCCCAAATGGCAATGCTGGGTAGGCTTGCCGCCACAGGCCCTTTAGGGACAGGCTAATGTGGTTTTATCTTGGTCTTAGAGTGCTACTTGGATTTGATTGTAACCACTAAACCCATCTAGGAATGAAAAGTACTTTTACTGCTAATGTATCTAATACTTGATCTCTATGAAAGGTAAGGGAAAATGGTCTTTAAGAGCGCTTTATTCAGTTCTCGGTAGTCAACCCTGCCACCCTCCATTTCCATTTTCTTGGAGTAATTATAAAGGAAAACCACATTGTCTGAAATAGGATGGTCATTCTTATTTAATAATTTTTGCAGTTCTTCCTTGACAAATTCCCTAAGATTTGGATTCATCCGTCTTTGAGGGTACAATACGATTGGTTTCCGTTGCCTCTATATAGATGTGATGAGTACAAGTCTTGGGACTTATCCCTTTCATGTCGGTGTATTCCCATGCATATGCGGAGAAGAATGTCTGTAATACTTTGACTAACTTTTCTTATTGAGATTTTTCTAGGTTTTGTTTGTCTTCAGAGGTTTTGCAGAAAAATTTACTTATGAAACTACCAAATTTGTCCATGGAATGAAGAGACATCTGCCTAGATGAAAAAAACTCAATATTGGGTCCTCTTGAAATGATTCATGTTTGTGTTGGAGAAGATTAAAAGTTTTCTAGAGTATTCAGAGAGAATTTGATTATCTTCACTAATTGCGAAATTGTGAAGAGTGGTTGTAAATATTATTCATCCTCTATCCATTGAGTGTCATCTAGATCTGTAATTGTCTAAATTGGAGGATGTAATTGAATTTCTTTGTTGAACTACCATAAAGAAATGTATACATATCCATAGGATGACTAGTAAAGGAAACATCATTGTAGCCTTAAAGTGCTAATTATAACGGGGATGGCCTCCTAGATTATTCTTGGGTGTTAGGATCCTTATTGAAATCACAGGTACTCCAAAATTAAGGATATGGGTGTCTTCTATTACTATCTTTGATGCGATCCTGGAATCTATCTCCTAATTGTAATAGTGTGGGTGTAAAGAGAAGATTAGGAAGTTTTCGGTTTGTCCATGATTTGTCTACTCATGATATTTATTACGCTCCCTAAGTCAATGAGTGTGTTTTTTGAATTTCTTAATGCATTGATGAATTTTGACAAGCTGATTTCTGACTCAGTACTTTGGAATAGCTATCTTGCACCCATCATAATGTCTGCTATTGTCCCACCCGGTTGAATTTTCTTGGTTTCTCTTATTCTTTTTCTTGTTGTCTTCATACTCAACTCCTTTATTGTTTGGCTAGTGGGATTTCCTTGATGGCTTGCAATGAATTTTAAATCCTAGGCCATTTCTCAATTCATCTAGAAATCATAATTAGGCACCATTATTTGTTTTTCTACACCTTTATCAATTTTATAGTCTTTGGGAAGGAGGTATAGAAGTAGATGTGGATGGTTGCTCTGTCTTTGAGTTGGTTATTGGATATTTTTGTTTTGAGTTTTCAATGTTTTGATCTTGAAAGGATATATGTTCCCTCAAGACTTTTATTCACCTGTAGAGAGTCTTCCTCAGAGTTATCTTGTTCTTGTATGATCACAGAAGGTTTCCTCTTTTCAAGTATTCTTCCAGACCTAAGTTGAACATCACTAAGGTATAAAGGAGTAATTAAATAAGTTGGAAACTGTTGGCCTTCTATCATGTATGTGTTCTGAGGATTTTTATTATTGGGGTTTGGTATGGGTTGAGCAGGCAATTGATTTGATTTTTGAGGGAATGGTAATGGAAGTGGTTGATTTTGATGTGGTAGGTTCTGATGATATTGTTGATGATTTTGTTGAAATTTTTTTTGAGGATTTTGAGGATAAAAATGTGGGTATGGTGGATAGGATGGTGGATACTGATAGTACTGAGAGTATCTTCCAAAGGGATTTTGTGCTCCTTGTGCCCAAGCTTGAGATTTATTTTGAAATTGAGGCCAAGGTTGCTGCCAAGAATTCCAAGGTGGAGGTTGATTATACATTTGATCATGGAATCCTTGTGTTTGGGGTCCCTGCCAAGGTCTTCTAGAGACAAAATTAAGAGATTCTATGGAATCTGTAGGAGTTTCCTCCTGAAAGACAGCTTTGAGACCAGGAAGAGAAGGAAAATTCTTGGTCTCATGTTTTTCAGAACAAATGACACAGGTCTCTACAACTTTTACATCCAAAGGACACTCTCTCAAGGCATGTTTCTTTCTACATTTGGGACAAAAGATTGCCAAGGCATCAAATTCAGATTTTTGCTTGTTTTGTATCTTAATGGTGTCTATTTGTTCACTAAGACTCCCTAAGATGTCAGATTTAAAGTCATCAAGCATATGTCCTATTTCTGATCTACTTACTGTCCCAGAAGCAGACTTACTTGCCCTTGCAAGAGCAGGATCTCT
Organism: Pinus albicaulis; assembly: GCA_034641835.2. Classification (NCBI taxonomy): domain Eukaryota; kingdom Viridiplantae; phylum Streptophyta; class Pinopsida; order Pinales; family Pinaceae; genus Pinus; species Pinus albicaulis. The sequence goes on along the minus strand of CM076579.1, from coordinate 657,811,543 downwards.
TGGACCTTTTATAGTTTTAGATTTCCCTCTTGAAAGGTTGATACATAACTCAGATATTTCAGGTAATGTGAGTTGTGATATATCCCCTTTTCCCATCATGTTAAGGATATCCAACCATTCATCCCTAATTGTTTTCAAAAAAAGAGCTTTTAAGGTGTCTTGATCTAGGTTTTCCATTTTTTCTCTTTTGATGTTGTAATGAAATCTCTCCAACAAATCTTCCAAGTTTTCATCTTCTTTTTGTACCATCTTAAACACTTCTTCCTTATGATTGACCGGCATACAATAATCCAAATACCTCTCTAGAAATGCTTGTTTCATGTCTTCCCATGTCCTTATAGAACTGTTGATCAAACTCATAAACCACTTCAATGCTGCTCCTTTCAATGTTGAAGGAAATAGTTTAAGTTTTTGAGCATCTTGTAAGTAGTCATAAGTTCTACATAGGATTTCAAATTCAAATAGGAAGGTTTCAGGATCTTCAGTTTTAAGTCCATAGAAGTTTGGAAGGACAGAGGGTGAAATTTTTTTCATGGTTGTATTGGTTTCTTCATCAATTATAGGGAACCCAAAAGAGTTTCCTATTTCTCTTCTACCTCTTCCTCCATCTGCACCTCTACCTCCTTCTCCTCTACCTCCTTCTCCCCTACCTCTACCTCTACCTCCAAATAATGTGTGTTCTCCATTAAAGACTCCTCCTCCCCCTTCTTTTGCCATGATTGACTCTCCCGTGGAAGTGGAAAAGTTTGTGTCCCTAACAGGAGTCTTTAGATCTTCTTCTAAGGCAGGTTCAGTGGATGAAGTGGAAGGTTTCTCTAATGGGATATCTGATCTTAGGTCTTCTAGAAGTCCAGGATCAGTAAAGGATGGAATATGGGTCTGAGTTGAAGGTGTACTAGCTCTTGGTCTAGGTGAAACAAGTGGTGTTCTAGGAATCAAATTTCTGTTTCTGCTGCTTATGAATCTACCCCTTGAGTCTCTCTCTCTACGCATATAATTGTTTTTGGGAATTAAGAAACAAAGGTTACCTAGTTTTCACTTCCCCGACAATGGCGCCAAAATGTTTGTGCTCAACCTAGTCTCCTAAATTGAGTTCATTTAATTGTCAACCAAGGTTGGTAAACTGCTGAAGTGAAGTGCACTGTATGTGCCTAGGTGTTTGTCTCCTAATGCGTTGTGTTTAGTGTTTTATGATGTTTTTGGTATTTTATGATGATTTATGATGTTTTTGGTCTTTTGATGGTTTTTATGTTCACAAGGAAAATGACTAGAAAGCTAGTGGAAAGAAGCTACTGATTAAAAATAGAGTGAAGCCTAATTGGTTGATGACAAATGACAAATGCAAATGCAAATACTGAAACAGAATCAAACCTAAACTATGACTAAGCAGAATACAAAGCTTGATAATGAATTCAAGAAAATGAATCACAACATAAACTTAACTTGTCCAATTATTTCATCAAAGGTATTTTGGGAGAGCCTGGGAAATGGTCAGCTAAGTATACAAATTCTCCTAACTAAACAATTAAACAATCAGCTTATAATGATACAACATTTTATCCATGGTTAAAGATTTGTTGAAACATATTTGGAGAAAAATATTGCTAGCATCATAAGATCTCTACTCCAACACTTGCTCCTAATTCTATTTTGCAACTTAGTTTAACATCACTAAACCTTATTCAAAAGTTATGGATTTATTTTTAAAGTAGTATTTTGAGGAAAGGTTTTGTTTATGAAGAAGTTGCAAAAGTACTTCAGGCCTTGAGATGATACTGTCTTCTGTTCAGATGGTTATGAGTCAATTATGGATTTGGAACAAAAGATATTTTATAAATAATGAAGGCCGTATTGTTTAAGTTTAACAACTAATGTAATCTAATATGCAATGGATGACAACTAAATGTGGAATGAAAATACAACGAGCTAAGCTAAAACTGAACTAAGATGTCACTAGTCTAAAACAGTGCTGAACTAACAAGCCATTATCAAACTTAAAACAAAATAACAGAGCATGAATTGAATGCAATTTTACTCCGGAGTACCCTAACTAAGTTATCATGCATTAATCTATGGGATTCTACAGCCTGTTTTGTCCATCATGAATGGTATTTTGGAAGAGCTTGCTAGAAAAATCTTGGCTGTACAATTCAGTGCAAATGCAAACATAAAGACTGAAAGCAATTTAAAAACTAAGACATCACAGCTATCTCCTACCCATCATTATGATATTTTGTAAGAGCATTTTAAGAGTAAGATCAGCTATGCTACTTAGTGCAAACAAACAACTAAAACATTCAGTATCACAGTCATTCCTTAGACATCATAAGGATTTTTTGGAAGAGTTTGCTTAGTATAAGTTTAAATGTGATAATGAACAAAAGAAATTACAAATAAATCCTACAACACTACAGCCATTTCCCATTCATTATCATGATCTTTTGGAAAAGTTTCTTCTTTTGGAAGAGTTTCTTAGAACAAGTATAGCTATAGTGGCTAATGAAATTAACTATGAACTCAAACTTCAAAAATGTGAAAACGACTAAGATAATTAGCTAGATTACGAAAGTAAAGCCGTGCAGGAGGCAGGGGCCCTCTACCACCAGACGGAATCTAACTCAAAATCAACTCAACGCGTTCAAAGCAATGCTATCTTCTTCATTAAAGGAAAATAACTTGAAATAGAGTAGTCTCGGTCTTCAGAAATATAGCAGTCAATATATGAAATCTAAGCAAAATCTAGAGCTAGTCTCTCGGTTTCCCGAGTGCTTTTATAACAAATCTACATAACAGAACTTGCAACAATACGGGAATCATTGTCTTTCCTTATCAAAATCGTACTAGGAATCTAAATATGGCAGCGTAAAGGAACAAAGAACATCTGGACTAGGACAGTCCTATTAGAAGTCTGCCTCCTTGAATGAGTTCTCACGTACCAAAACCACGTCCAGAATTCGGTTCAGTCTTCACGGTGAGCAACGAACAATGAGGACATAATGTGGAATATACCCATGTGTGGATTTTCCTGAGAGGACACCTGGAACATGCTTGAACGTGAAGACAGCTGCAGAATTTCCGATTAGCTACGGAATGTCTGCATTCTACAGCTAGTTCCGGTCAAAATGTATTACAATGACAAAATCACAAAACTTAGCAAGTTAGCCATGTTAATCATTCTAAAAGTAGTTTTAACTAATTTCATTGATCATTTGGGTCTGGGATAACAATGGAAAAAGGAAAATGGGGTAAAGTAAGATGAAAGAAAGCACAATATTGGGGTCCCACACGCTATATAATAAACTTCAAACCTTGAAAACCTTTGCTTGATGAAATTCATGCTTGATTTGTCGTGTTTTTGTCTTAGAGCATGTAGCAACTTGAAATGATAGGGGATGATAGTCCCTTAGTCATTGGTCCTGGAGATGATGCCCAGTTAACCAGGTCATTGGGAATGATGCCCAAATTGACCTATAATACTCTTAAGTTTAAGTCTGCTTATTTCCTCCAGGGCACTAATTAACTCCCCCTCAAGATCTACCTCACCTTTATCTTCAAATTCCAAGAGATCTTCCTTGGCCATCAAAATGAATTCTGATGTTCCTTCTTCATTGGGGGATTCATCTGAGCTCTCAAATGCAATGCTATCTTCTTGAACATAGAATGATCTTCGATTAAATCAGTTCCCTTTCGGCCTATTTTTGAAATTGGTTTTCTCTTTCCCTCTTGACTGATCTCCATTTTCTTGTGAGGACATTTAGATGCATAGTGCCCCACTCTTCCATAGTTAAAGAACTTAAATGGAACTATACCTTTATACTTACCTATGACTTTCTCTAATCTTCTAAAAAATTTGGCCTCTTCTTCATCAAAGCAGGAGCATTTACCTTCCTTCTCTTCTATGCACATATCAGCCTTAAAGGTTGCCTCCCTTACATTTGACTTCCATTTTTGAAGTCTCATCTCATAGGCCATCAAGTTTCCAAGAAATTGGTTCATGGTCAATGTTTCCCAGTTTGTTATTTCTTCTATGGCAGAAACCTTAGGGTTAAACCTGTATGGTAAAGATCTCAATATATTTTGTATAATTACACATTCCTTAATGGTTTCTCTTGGAGCTTTCATGTTATTCACAATTTCAGCAACCTTTAAGAAGAAACTGGCTATATCTTCAACTTCATTCATTTTTAAATTTTCAAACTGAGCTCTATAGGCTTGCAGTTTGGCCATCTTCACCTTTTTATCTCCCTCATGGATATTTTCTAATGTATCCCATATTTCTTTGGCTGTCTTACTATGCATTACTTTGATAAATTCTGACTCACACAGACCACTCAAGAGTGCATTCATTGCTTTTGTATTAGCTATGAATTTTTTTGGCTTCTTTCTCTGTGTTAGTATCCTTTGGAGCATATCCTTATATTTCCACAACAACCCAAACTTCTATTCCTAAAGACCTTATGTACGTCCTCATTCTTATTTTCCAGAAGGCATAATTTGTGCCAATAAACAAAGGGGCTTTCTTTGTTGAGTAACCTTCTAGGCTAGCCATCTTGGGGACCTAGAATCTCCTTCCAGTTGTTAAACTGATATAGAAGGAACTAGCTCTGATACCAATTGTTGAAACCTTAGTTAAACTGAGAGGGGGGGTGAATCAATTTAATACATCTATGGACTTTTAAAACTTTCTTTTAAACTTATTTACACCTTCATTTCATGATAAAATTAATGTATAATGAAACAATAATCTTAATATGTGAGTAGCAAGTATTAAGTAGATTAAATACATAACTTCAACACAAAATCATCATGCATATAGACAATGGATATAAGTGGAAACCCATAAAGGAGAAAACCACATCTTATTATTTTTATGGTGCAAAGGAAAGCTCCAACTCCCTCTCACGAATGATTTTTTGTAGGCTCCAACCTACAGGAGGTTACTGCCTCAAATTATGCAATCTACTACTTACAAGGAAGCTCCAACTCCCATCTATTTTCTACAATCTACAACCCATAGGAGGCTCCTACCTCAACCAGCTACAACTGGAGATCTATCAAGCTACAACTTGATATGGAAGCACCAAATTCCTCACACTACCATAAAATCATATGCTGATTTACCTGGATATCAACTCAGTTTTTCTCCTTCTTCATTGTTGTCCTTCCAGTCTTCAATTATACTCTATATTAGCTCTAGATATTCACAAATCCTCTATCAGCTCTGTCTTATTCTTCCACTCTCTAACCTCTCTATGCATATAACAATACCATCATTTATAGAGATTACTTCATGGTTGTTTTTATTCTATATGGGAATATGAAGTGAAAAGGCATGATTCTTTCCTTCCACCCATTCATTTCCTCACTCAGCATATTCAGGATGTTACAAAACTAAATACACTCATTTCAGTATTAAATTGGATTTTTTATTTGCCTACGGAGACTTGACTTTGCATCACAAAAAATATAAAATAATTAATAGATTTACAGTTATAATCAAAACATTCCAATTCAGCCCTTAAGCTTCTTAGCTTTCCTTTGAATTTTTCCTCTTCTGCTATTGTTCCTTTGTATTTTATGTTTCTATAGTTATGTTTCAACTATGTTGCATAGCTGCCCTTTTTTCCCGACTCGACCCATCCTGTTGCACTTTTCTGCACGAGGTCAGGTCCTTTAACTTGCTCGAGCCTTTACTTGTTGTGTTCATAATTTTCCCTTTATTACACAGTCACGACTCCATAACACTATTACATGTGGGTTATGGCCCACATAAATCCCTTTTAACACAGCAGAGTCCAATATTGATGTTTATTCCACATACATATGTTAGGAATAAAAAGGCGCATATTAACATACACGAAACAGGGGTTATCGGGTCCCACACTACTTGACCAATCATAATATGTCACACATTGCTTGCCCGCACCTTTTAATGTTTTGCACAAATATCAAAATACACAGCGGAATCACAAACTGTTACTTTAAGCTCAATTAAACATAAAATGCAAAGTAATTACATACCGACGGAAATTCTTTATTGAGGGTCCCACAACACTTTCCACCAATCACAGTACATTGCACTGCGCTTTCCTGCAAGTTTAACTCTCATGGCTATCGTTAACTCATATAATATGTGATGTGCGTTAGTGCGCAGAGTTGACATGTGGCTCTTCCCTCATCGCATCACATACAATTTACCATACAGTGCAAAATATTAATGGTATCCTCTAAGATTTGCGATGTGCGCTCGCGTGTAGTGCTGGCACATGGCTCTTCCCTCATCACATCGCATACAAATTACCATACCGTGTGAACTATTAACGGTATCCTCTAATATTTGCGATGTGTGCTCATGCGCAGTGCTGACACATGGCTCCTTCACTTCGCATCACAACCAAATTAACTTACCATGCGACACCTTAACACTAAACTCTTAAAAGTTGCGATTTGAAAAATCTCTCCTGGTGCAATTTGATCTCCGCTGTTCATCTCTTGCCTTCACTTCTGTGATCTAATCCTGACCGTCCGCTCATCCTTCATGCAGCTCTTCTTCATCTCTTCCGCTCGCTCTGATCTCTACCATTAATTCTTAATACTTTGATTCTGCGATTCGATCTTTGTCGTCCGACCGCCCCCCTTGGAATTCCTCTAAGAGTTCTCTGCCTTAGTTGATTTTCCTTCTTTCAACTGTCACCACTCCTCTACATCTTCACTATCCTTCCTGAGATTTATACAATTTATAATGCACCGATCTCTCATGAGCTTGTTCTTCTATTTTTTATTCACTCCGAATTGGGATTCTTACGCTTGCTGCATGCCTTTGTTGCTTCTCTACTGCCTCTGTTGCCTTTGTTGCTTCTCTGCTACATTTGATGCCTCTGCTGCCTCTGCTTCTTTGCTACTTCTGTGAATCTCTCCTGAGCTTATTCTTTAGGTTATTCATATAACCATTACAATGTCTCGAGCCTTCATTTGTTGCCTTTGCTTCCTCTGCTACCTCTGCTTCTTTGTCTTATTGCTGGTTCTGGTGCTGCTCCTTTGTGCTCCTTTTCCATCAATGACAATATTTCCAACATCCTCATGAACACAATATTCACAAGCTTGAGGTAATGAACATGAAATTAAATTCCTTCTTGGAACACCTTCATGTGCCTCCTTGGATTTAGAGATTTCTCCATCATGTTGTCCATAACCAAGACCCAAATACTTAGGCCTTTCCTCAACAACAATTGGCTCATCTATGCCTTGTGCATGTTTGCCCAATCCTTTTCCTTCATAGCCCATATTCATCAATAATTTGGACCCTATTCCTCTAGTGTGTCTTTCAAAATCACCTACACATTTATTTTGAGAGGAAATTGAAGATAAACTTGCATTGAATACCTCTTTTTCAAGCACATACTTGGCTAAGGCTTCCTTGGCATCATGGAACTGAGTCTCCATCTGATTCATCTTTTCAAGAAGTTCTTACATCTCCTCATTCATGGAAATAAACTACTCTTGAAATATAATTCTCTCCCTCTTATATTCATACTTCTCTTGCACCATATCAATCATGATGTAGAGCTTCTATAACATCTCTTTATCAAAGAGTTTTTCTAAGGAAGATGGATTATAAGCATTGCTTAATGAAGCTTCCATCACACCTGCAATGCATACAAAGCTTATTTTCTATGACTTGAGAACTGATCTCTGAATATTGAATTCTTCTAGGGAGAAGGCATACACATAAACTTGCACACAGTTAATTTTCCTTGCAAAGATTCAAAAACCAATAGCTAATTCTTCTAGCTAACCTTGGCTAAAATGAGCTAAAAAAATTTCTCTAATACCAACTTGATTTGAATATGGGAAAACTAGCTATCTCCCTCATCAATATTAAAAAAGTGTGTTTAGGATTGTCTCAAGTTAACCAATTTTGAAGAGTTTTATGTGTCTTTTATGATCAAATTATGAGTTAATTAGTTGTTAAAAATTCATGTACAACAAATGAAATGTAGAGAAATAACACACAACAATCACATTACAAAATGGATGATCACGAAGTTCACCCCTCCTGGGCTACATCTCCATGGACTTGATTCAACTCCAATGGATTTGCAACCTACTCCATTGGCTTAAGAGCACCCAAAAAACCCAAAAATGACTATTCAATCGTTGAAATTGGTTTCTATATGATCTAGGCTTGACCTCCCATCTTGGTGGCCATGGGCTTGTTTAATCTCCAAAGTGACAAAAACACTTTCAAAAGTGCTCCAACACCTCTGAAAATTGTACCACTATGTTAAAATCATCAAATACATCTAAAAATGACTATTCCTAAGCCAATATTGGTCTTCAGCTAATCTAGGCATGGCCTTCCTTCCTAGTGGCCCTAAGATTCAAAATTATTCAAGGTGTAAAAAAACTCTGTAGAATTTCTCCTTTGCCTCTGCATCCTATTCCAATGGATTCATAGCATGCTAATCTACAAGGAACAACTCTTCCTAAGCCAAAATTGGTTGAAAATTTCTCAAGATATCGCCAATTTAATTTTCCCCCAGATTCCTCCTCCAAATCTGGAGAAGACTCTAGATAGCTCCGCCAAATTTGCAAATCTGCCAAAAATGGGGGTACTGCCAAAAAATCCTCCAGAATAAGAACTGATTTCAACTTATCTTAATTATGGATTAGTTGGGGATAAGTGTGAATTAATGTGCACTAAGTGCAGTTAACTTGGGCACTAGGAGTGGGACAAATGACGCGGTCTCATGGGAGGAGGGTTGGCCCCCTCCATTCCGCCTTCAAATCCACATTGCACTTTAAATATAACTTGGGTGCTATGTTTATTAATAACCATGTGTGTAGCCTATTTTCAAGGGTGGATAAATAGGAGGGGGAGGTCATGGGTTCGACCCACCCTCTGCCCATCCTACGTACATTTTACAACGATTAATATCTGCGCTCCAAACTTAATGTCTAAAAATTTGGCTATGTATATATTCAAACTTTGCAGATTTAATTACGTGTTCCAAAATTAATATAAACCTTCGTCCAACCATATGGTTATTCACTTCAATAAATCACATATTCAACCCCTAGTCAGACTGTAATATCCCAAAATGGGAACTGTCAGCAAGGCATGACTGGAAAACGCATTTTCCAGGAATGGATGCTACAGGATTTGAAACCAAGAACTGTATCCCTTATATAAATGTATATAAGACTGAAATCCAAGAGGTGGCCCAAAGGAAATCCCTCTAGGTGGGTTAAACAAATCTCCCACACCTAGTTGTCTTCAGAAAATGCCCGATGAAGGGGCTGCAACAATGCTTGAACATGAGATGGAAAAACAACGTTATTTTTATAAGCCTGGGCACATGAAGATGAAAATAGCCAAAAAAATGTATATTATAGTAGCAATGATATACAAATCCTTTAGGAAAGAGTCACTCAAGCAAAGCAATGCAGCCTCAAAGGGACATGTACATGGAAATAAAGAAACACTGCTACACATGTATTTCTGCAGGCTAAGAGGACGCAATTTATAAGAGAAACTGCATCATACTGAATAATAATGGAAATATATAAAAATGTATGGCTCAATAAATGAGGGAGAAAGCTCTCAACTAAAACAATAATTCAACAATCTTGAGGAAAATTTGGCAAAAATATACAAAAATGGCAAAATCTTTGGAGTTAACGGTGTGATTTGCAGCTCGAGAAAATGGAACTAGATGGAGAAAGTAAGATTTTTGCATCAGTGTCAATATCTCCTCGATGGACTTCCCAGTGAAAGAGTGATCCTAACATGAAGGTCTACCTCAATCAACCGCGCAAACCCTCACAGCCAATTGCGCACTGCGAAGAAATACTTGCCGAGTCTAAGAGGGAAATTGTGCACATGGGTGGAATAGGAAATGTTGGCCAAGTGCCAAGATGCGAAATAGACTCTGAAACCTTCCTCACTAATCTCCCAGGAGGAATAGTGCTACCTCCTACGAAATATGAGCCGGGAAGTGGTGTGTGGAATCTCAACTGCAGCACCACATAACCACCAATGTTATACTTGAGGCGAAATAACGATGTAGTTGAAGGAATGGCTTTACAGCCTTGAGCACAGATGTGGAGAAATGATGTAATCCCTCAGAGGCTTCCCAAGAGGAATGAGAATCTAAATAGGAATCTCGTGCTAAACAACAACTGCAACTTAGGTGAATGGCGGAGGCTGATAGTCTAAGTGATAAATCTATAATCATAGCATGAGAAATAATGGTTGCCTTACCTTCCTTTTAAACAAATGGGAAGCTCCATCTCCATGGGACCCACTCTTTAAAGGTTTCCTCCATCAAGGAAAATTCCTCCTCTTTCATTGCCTTTGTCCCACGATATGCTCTCCACCTCCTACCAACCTGCTCTGTTTGACTTGGTCAACTAGACCTTGTCCATTTGCAAAAGCCCCTTTTCACCTTTGGAAGGTGCAAAATCAAGCTACTCTAGTGATTCTTTTCACATTATGAGGGAGTTTTGCTCCTTCTCATGGGTCTCCTCACCCATTTATTCACCTCTAGATGATATAACAAAATTGATATTCCAATTTGATGCATGCAAATTTTGAATATTACAGTTCTCCCCTCCCAAACGTTGCTTGGCTCCTCAAGAAAGTTTGTAAAGATGAACATGAGGTCTTCTTGAGGCATGGTGCTGAAAATAAGTGGGATCTGTCATCCCCATATGAATCTTCCATCCCAAGCAATCATCCATACAAAGTGAGTTACCTCCCAGCTATGGCAACTCATGGCAATCTCCTTCCACCTCAAGCTACAAGAATGCAAGGTGGGCTGAAAATCTGAATATGGTAAGCATCATAGCCTGCCCCATGATGTCCTCCTTTCCACTTGTGATAATTGTAGAGTGATGATCTTGGGCTGAAATGGGTGCCTCGTGTAAAGTGAAGAACAATCCTCCAAAAATCTCCCGGAAGTCAACATTGAAGAACAAGCTGGCCCAACATATTCCATCCATGATGAATAGAGACATGATCGTCATATATCATCCTAATGAGAAGTTTCTTGAAGATTTTACATGATGGCACATGATACAAACAATTTTTCAAAAGGAACACGGTGCGAGTCTCATCTAACACCAACTTCAAAAAATAGTATGGAAAATAACATACAAAAATCATCACATCTCTTAATGAATAGTAAATGGCTGAATATATCAACAATACATGATCAAATACTTGCCCATGGTTATACAATGGATGGCTATTAAACTCATGGCCCACCCGAAAATAAAACAAAGGGTGTGGGCACATGGTGGCCATATCTCCTCCCATGCTCCCATTAGAACATGTAGTGCAGAAAATGTGGGAATTCTCTCCCCTCAAGGACATCCAACTCATGTGTCAATCTCCGAATCATGCTCTCAACAAGAGCGAGAAACAATATCAGCAAATGAAGACATGATCGGTACAAGAGTGAATGAAATATTGACTGGCTTCTTGTAGTGTGAAGATACCAATAGTCTCCTAAACATGTATATGATGACATGATTTTACAAAGCGATGTGAGAAAAAGTACAAGGAAAAATGTTTCTTTTTACATAGTCAATCATGCATGTCCTCATATGGTGAATGCGGGTACAGCTGAACACCCATGTGATGATAAAACATTCCCAGGCCATATAAAAATATTTCTACCTCCATCTAGTTTTAGCTAGCAGATCATGGAAACGATACTTGTATAGTGATGGTAAAATATAAAAATCAATGAATGTAAAAAAATTCTTACCATATGCTGGAAGTAATATGGTACATGGATCCATGGTGAGTCCTCCATAGTGTTTTGGCATGCTATGAAGAGGAATGAACCATGTCTTTGCAAAGAAAAATCACCCTCTCATTATACTTAGAAATCCAAGAAAGTAAGATCATACCGATGTAATAGATGTTTCCATCCACTACTCCATCATTCTCACCTCCTCTTTGTCCACCAGGTGCATCAAGTGTGAAATGATCTGGATACTCCATCAATAACTGACTCTCAAGTGACGGTGTAGCCTATGCAAACAAGCTCTTGCCAACTCATGACTCCACTCCCTTGACATGCTCCTTGTCAAATACTTCTCTCATAATGATGCTATACATAAAGTTCCTCCCAGGTGGAAGTACCTCTTGATCATCTAAGGCCAAGGAGAGTGTGCCATCTTCTCCTCCTACAACGACTAGCAAAGTGTGAAGGAGAAAATCTGTCTTGATCTCCCAAGAACAAGCAAAGCAACAAAGATTTTGTTGCCTCCCCATGTCCATCCACTTTAGAAATCCATATGATGAGAACATAATAGATGATATGAATATCATATCAACACCATTCATCCATACTACTTTGCTTCTCAAAGATGCAAGTATCCTGCCACATACCCTTGAAAGAGGATGATGACCAAACTCTTTCCAAGAGCAACTGATGCGACTGACCTCTTGATGCATTTATCCTTACCTTAACCAAGTACTCACCATCTTCTTTCTCTCTCCATCCACATCCACTCAACTTCACATTTTTGGATGTCTCCTTCACATTCTTGTCTTGGTACTCTCCTCCTATGATTTCCCATCTTCCCAAATCAAATTTTTTTCTTTGCATTTCATGGGATATTGAAATGGAATCTTCCCCAAGGATCAATGTGATCCCATAAGGATCCAAATAGGTGGTAGGCTAAACTTCCCATCTCATGATGTGTGCTGGCTCAGGTGTCGAAACAAACATGAGAGATGTTATCCATCCGAATATTTCCTCCATCATCTATCTGTTCCTTCTTGAATCCATGAAGATCCCAAGTGTGAGAAGGAAAGAGCCTCCTCAAAGTTGTTGATGAACTCACACTCCACTTAAATGTTGAAGTGCACCTTTCATGGGGTCTCTTGATGAGACCTTCTCCTCATGCATGGTCTTCCAAAACCAGTGGGGTCTTGGATCTGTTGTGGCGGTTTCTCTTTGAGGTAGGGAGTGCTCGTGCTGGTAAAGTGTCATCTAGAAAGGAGAAAGGGTCTATTTCACTTAAAGATGTCTGTTGATTTTACCATTCTTTCCTCCTCTTGCTTCATGAATGAAGTTGTCATGTGAATGCTCCCATAAAGGCATGGGTCCTCTTCTCTCAATCACTTGTGCTTTGCCTGTGTGATTACCAGCTACGGCTGGCTCTTGGTGAGATGTAGAAGCAAAGGCTCCTTCCTCAGCTATGTTTTCTTCCTCTGCTGCCCAAACACATTTGCTCCTCCAAGGTTGTGACGGTGTTGGTACATGCTTCCTCAGGTGGTGGTGAGGATCTCTCTTCCTCTAGCTGAATGAACTGAGGTAAAGCTAGAGTCTCCTTGGAGGCTCTAGTTGCTTGTATTCACTTAGAATCTCGATTCCAAGTGTCCTCTGTACCTCTTTTCTTCTCTCTTTGAGAATAGGAAGTGCATGACTCTTCCCACTTCTTGAAACCCTCGAGTTTCACTTTGCAGCTCTTCATCGTAACCTCCTTGGAATGCCCTTTTCCTGGATTTGAATCTTTCTTGAGATAATCTCATCTTCTCCATCATTCTAATCTTCTTTTTATCTTCTTGGGATAAGACTACGGGGTGAGCCAAGAAAGATGCTTTGATACCATTGTAATATCCCAAAATGAGGCACATCGTAGAGCATGGTGAGCATTTTCCGGGGAATGGCTGCTATAAATTAGTCAGAACCTGAATCCCTTAGATAAATGTATCTGTTGGAAACCCAAGAGTGGCCCAAAATAAATCCCTCTTCAGGTGGGTTAAGCAGATCCCACACCTAGTTGTCTTCAAACAATTCCTAATAGAAAGGGAGGCGCCAAAAAATGCTTGAACAAGAGATGGAACAAACAGTGTTATTTTTTATAAGCACGGGTGCATGAAGATGAAAATATCCAACAAATGTATATTATATTGTAATTATATACAAGTCCTTGGGAAAGAATTAACTCGAGCAAGCAGTAAACCTCAAGGGACATGTACATGGAAATAGAGAAACACGCTACAAATGTGTTTATGTAGGCTAAGGACGCAGTTTATAAAGAAGCGCATCATACTGAATAATAATGGAAATATATAACAATGTATGGCTCAATAAATGAGCGGGAGAAGTCTCTAACCCCTAGAAACAATAATCTTTGTTAGGTTCCGTGATTTTGGCCGATTGGTGAGCCAAATGACGATGTAACATCAAACCAAGCTTTGGAGGCCAAGGACCTAGCCTTCCTAGACTCAAAGAGGGCTCTCTCTATTATATGTAAAATATATCGGTGTGTTTGCTTATGGTGTTCTGATATTAGGCTAGTTATGAAGTGAGTTTTTTGATTTTTGGTTTTTTAAGTTTGTGAGGGATAAAACTGATCAAAGATATAAAAATGGGTAACAAGATGTAGATTAACTGGGCTATGGGGTCAAAAAGGTCAAGGAAGCTATCAGATGATGATACAAGGCTGCTGTAGGGCCGATTTGATTCAAGGTAGAAAGGATCTTTGGGAAAAATGGAGTAAATGGACATCAAGTTTGTGAAAGACGAGGGATTTCAAGTGTAACTAGTTGATAGCAGACATAAACATGTTATAGCAAGCCATTAATCATGCTAAATGCAACTATGAGCTAATTAATACATAGAAATCAAACATTCCAGCCATACATAGAGGTATAAGACCCTCTAACTTCGGGAAATGGCTATCAGACTTGGGGGAAAACACATAAGACAAACTAACAACTCATAAACTACGCCGGAACGCCTAAACATAGTCTCTAAGTCATTGGGCACTTTGACAAACAAGCTTTCATAGTTTTAGGCAAAGGGCTAGATCGGGACTAGGCCTCCTTGGTTCAACAAGATGATAGGCTAATCAGTCAAAGAGATAGTTTTATGGACAAAACTATGGACAGTCATAGGTAAGCAGGGCACACCATACATCCTACTCGACATGCATAGAACTTATGAATAAAACTAGCAACAATATCCTTAAGTTACTAAAGAGCAGTTAAGAATTCTTTAGTACAACTAAGGAAGAAGAAAACATAAAGCTATGAAGATTCAAGAATTTTGAGGTGCCTCCATGGGCATATCTCAAACTTAATCTCTACTGATCTATAGCAGCAAGAAACATGTATCATGAATGAAAACTAGAAGACAACAACAAAGCAAGAAACACTATACCATTATACCATGTCATGGAATCCATCAACAATCCTTTATCATTCATCAAAAGCATCCAAGAGGTAGTCCAAAATCATAACACAAGTATGTTCTCCAAAGCTCATATGACCAATATATTGATTCTTCTCTCAAGTTCAGCCTTGTTTACAATGAGAGCTTGTGGAATAAATAGGCCCAAGTGAGGAAAACCTCATGGTTCAACTTCCATCCTCATTGGCCTAATCAAAATATCTAAACTTGTCCTTGAGGCTTTGCAAAGCCCAAGGCACAAAAATATCTCATAAAATATCTAAAAGTTGCTAAAAAAGGGAATTTAATTGACTTTGGATCATTTTCCAAGTGTAAAAATAGCTAAACGCACATTTGGGAAAAGCAGATTTTTGAGGTTCAAAAATTACAAAAATACTTCAAATTTATATCAGAAAACGGTCCCCCGTCTTGCTGGAAACAATTGGCAGCCTTCCCAGTGTCGAAACGAGGCTCATGATAGCTTGTTGGAAAGATCTAAGTGTCTACTTTCCATCACCACTGAAATCACCTCAATCTGATGCCTGGAATTTCTCCAAATATGTACCTGTGTGTAAAAAGCCAGAAAATTGCAGACTGCTGATATGCCAGGCAGAATGTGCGAAAAGTGAGCATTTTTCACTGTTTTGAGGGGGCGAATGATCTCCAAATGCTCTGAAAATCGCTAGGGACCTGCTCATAGAATTATGGCATCAAATGGTATCATCCTCCTCACTTGACAAATCCTCAAAATGAAATGGCGCATTTATGAGTTTTTGACCAAAAACTCAAAAAATGCCAAAAAACAAAAAGTTGTCAAAATGGGCTCAAAATGGGTGCGCATGACCCTCAAGGGTCCCTAGCAACATGCTCCGAAGCTGAGGCCAAAATGTCAAGTGCTGATATGCCTTTCTCCTCTTTCCGTGCCGGGCGCTTCCCCTTTGCCTTCTTCAGTTTCTCTTGGGCTGCCTTTAGTTTGCGCCGGGCAAACTGATTCAACTTTTGAAAGTGATGTGTCCTCTTCCTTTGCAGCTCTAGATCTCTGTTTTCTCTTTCAAGTTTCATCTCCAAGTGTTTGTTGGCTCTTTCAAGCCATGCCTCTTTGTTTTCTTCAATTTCCTGCTCAAGGAGTGCAGTGAGAGGAAAGGCTTGGAGATGGGCTTGTTCTTCTTCTTTATGCTTTTCCAAGGCTCTTTTAAGCCCTATGGTCCTAGGCCTCTTCCGCCTAGGCTGGTCTCCCTCTTCTTCCTCATCAAAATCACCAATGAGTTCTTCTATCCTTGCTTGCGCCTTAGCTGCCTCATTCTTGTATTTGATAGCTCGTGCCTCATGAACTGTTGTGTGAACATTCATCTGTTTATTTTGGATCTCCAAGAAATGGTTTAAGTTCCTTGCCCATTGAAGATCATTCTCTAATGCCTCAATTTTCCCCTCTCTATGGATTAGGAGGTTTTCAAGAATGCGGGCTTCATTATCGCTGTCATCACTTTGGATTGGGATGACAGCCAATGCACCTCCATGTTTTTCACTTTCTCCAACCTTGCTTTTCCCTTTGAAGGCCAATCTTGCACTTTTCCTCCTTGGCATGCTAGTGGGTGACCTCTTGGGAAATTTTCTTTTGCTAGGGACAACTTTTGTCACTTTTGGAGTGGCAGCCTTAGGCCCTTTCTTCCTTGCTGTGCTAGGCTGTGTTCTTTTGGGAGGAGGAGACACAACTGCTTTACCTTTGACATCTTCTTGAAACTGCTGCTCTCCTTGAGGCTGCTGTGTGTCTTCTTCTTGCTGTTCAATTTGCTGCCCCTGTTTGCCAACATCAATTTGTTGTTCTACTTCAATGCCTTGTTCAATTTGTGTTTCAACCTGCTGCCCTTTTTCATCAAAATCAAGCTGCTGTTGTGCTTGGATTTCCTGTTCATTTTGTGGCTCAAGATGTTGCTCAATTTCCTTCCCAAGCTGCTGTTCCTGTCCTTCAATAAAAAGCTACTGCTCTTCTTCTTGTACCTGCTGTTCATCATCTTCTGTTCGCTGCTGACCTTCACCACTGTCCTGTTGCTATTCCTCATCTTATGTTTGCTGCTCTTCATCCCTTTCCTCTTGTTCATGACCTTTCTCTTCTTGATGTCTACTCCCTTCTCCTTCTTCCTGCTGTCTTGATTGTTCAGTGGTAATTTTGAGCCTTCTAGGAGTAGGCCTGCTGGACAAAGGTATAGGGCGATGAACAGGCTGAGTGGGAGATATATGGACAGGAGGAACAGTAGAGAAATCTGGGTGACTGATGAATACATCCCATGGAACCTCTTTCTTCTCTAGCTGGTGTAGGATGATAATTTTGATCAGAGAATGATGGAAAAGGGAAGGTATTTGCAGAGGTGGGGCCTTCTTCTGGACTGTGGATGCCATCTTCTCGATGCTCTTGTATAAAAAGTAAGGGAGATTTAGCTGCCTGGTTCTAGAGAAATGCATCAATAATCGGACATGGTAGGCATAAACTCGAGTAAACCTCCCTTCACAAGTAAAATACTTCATTATGACTTTCATAAGAGGAGCATAGCTATCAAGAAGATAAGAAAAAGGAAAAATAGCAGTGAAAGTATCTCTATGCTCAGGCTTGATGAAAGGCTTGTAATCTTCTAAGTCAAGATGGGCCTGTTTGAACCATTTTTCGCCATGATATGGAATCTTGGTGGCTTTGGACACTGATCTTGGAGAAAACTTGAAATCAAGGTCCGCTACCTGGAAATGCTTGTTCTGGAACCTCAGGGCGCATAGGTGTGTTAATGGCGAAAAAATTTTGACCTCCTGTATCTTCTGGCAGAAGTCTAGACAACCTACTTCATGGAAGTTGAAAAGGATGGATGGATGAGCATTAACATCCTCTATAGAGATTGGCTCATATCTTTTGTGCGAACCACTTTTGCTGTCTTGCCTTGGAGGCATTTTGACCTAAATGTGCTTTTGAAGAAACAAACTGCCTCACTGTCTATAAACTGCCTTCTTGGAGCCAAACTGTGTCAATTCACTGTTTTGATAGTGAACAATGTCTTTGGATGACTGCACACTGTTCTCTCACAATATAAAGAACCCCTGCTCCTTCAAAGAGTGGCCTTTCCACCTTTAAAGTATTTCAGCCAACAGACTTTTCAATAAGATACCATACAGTGAAAAGGAGACAAACTGTTATGTGAATTTTCTATGTAAAGCGTCAAGAAATCACCTTGTTCTTGTGAGGTTTGGAGGTCAACAACACATTTTTATCTTTGTCCAAAGTTAGACTTTCCAATCATTACAAACCTGCCCTTCCTAGTGTGCCAATCACTCAACAAACTTATGTCTTATGCAATCAACCCTCAGTGTAATCAGACAGTCAATGTCACAGTCCTGGAACAAAGGTAACAGAGTTTAAAATGCTCCAAAAAGTTCAACAAAGCCTGCAAGAGTCTTCTCTTTTCAAAATAATCAAGGCCCCTTATCAATGTAACACCTTTGTCTTTGTAGAAAAATTCCTTTGCGCTATATGAACATCCACTTATCAAATAAGCTCGAAGAACAAAAGACAGTTAAGAAAAATACACAGTGAAAACTGTCTTTTCTGTGACAAGTAGGAGCAACTTTGCCCTGTAGCTTTCAACCAATAAACTGCTCTTTAACAAAACCCTTTTTCTTATTACACTTCACTATTCTCTATTGGTATGTCACTCCATCAACAAAATCATACCACATACATAGTCAACCTCCAGTGTGGGCATACAGTCAATCTCACTGTTATGGAACAAGGTGACAGAGTTTTTGAAGAATGCTTTAAAAGCTCAACAAAGCCTGTAAGAGTTTATATTGTTAAATAGTTAAAGCACCTTATCAATGTGAAACCTTTGCCTTTGTAGAAAAAACCTTTACTCCATCTGAATATCAACTTTATCAAAATAAGCTTGAAGAACAAAGACAGTTAAGTGGAAAACTTAGTGAAAAACTATCCCTTCTGTGGTTTATAGGGTTAACTTTTCCTTTTGAAGTTTGGAGGTCAGCAACACATTGTGGTGTTTTTGACAGGGGCGTACTTCTCAATTTCATAATCAGGCCCTTGTCTTGGTATGCAAATCAACCAACAAAGTTTACATCATGAACACAGTTAGCCAGATTATAAATACACACAGTCAAAATTTGTTGTCTATAGGACAAGGAGGCGGAGCTTTGACCTGTTTCTGAGGGTTTTAAACCAAGGCTTATAAGAGTGTTTAAATAATCAAGGCTCTTTTCAACCAAACATTGCCCTTTTAGGTTGAATAAACAAACAGAACTTAGACTGTGCTGCTCATTTCTTTTACCCACTCAACATTTTGCAAATAACACGGGGAGTATATGGAATACCTTCAAAATATGATGAAAAAACTTATTGACGCGTTTAGGCCAGCTCTAGAGGTGCTTTGAAAAACTTACAAGGGTCACACATATGCGCGACGTGCTTGGATTTCAGAGTGCCGTGCCAAACAAGTGGTCGGGTGGCTCAGTCGGGTCGGCCGGGCGCTGTGTACAGGCGCATCGCGCACGTGTACAGTCGCGTCGCGCGACTGTTATCGGCCAGTGCAAAACTTCTCCTGGGCGCGTCGTGCAATGTTCCAGGGCGTTGCGCGGTGAAAAAGTGGAAAAATCCTGCAAATCGACCCGAAACCTGCTTTGTTTGATCTTGAGGGCAACAAAGGGTCCTTGCTCAGGATTTGGAGTTTGAAAATATGAACGAGCCACGGTTATGGACCTTTTTAGAAAGCAATACTTCAACGGCCTTTTACATTGGATTTGGAGAGGGTTTGCTTCAAAGTTTTGACGAAAACCTTTGCCCTTTTAAACCGAATTTAAAAACCTCCTTTTGAACACACAACGGATATCTTTCATTTGGACATGTGCACAAAGGAAAAAACTACTTGTTTCATAGGCGAGACCTTTCTTAAACCTTATGAGAAATTGGAATCTTTTGACTGTTTCTAATCTAGAGAAAAAGGGTCCTCCTTTTTATCTTTTGTAATTTCAAACTTCTTTGGTTTCAAACAGAAATATGAAGGCAATGATCACTCCTTTCTAAACCTGTTTTCCCTTGATGATGTAACCTCTCCTTTAAAAACTTTTCCTTCAAAGTTATTACTGCTTCTTACCAGAGGGAGAAATCTGCCCTTTGTAACAATGGTGTGTAGATCTTGCCTTTAATAAAACTTTGAAAAATATGCCATAGTTCCTTTGGCTTCTCTGAGTATCTGCTTTCACTAGGTTCCAGTATCTGAAAATATGTAATGATCTTTTGCAGGTTTGTAAACTTGTTTGGAGTGTCCTTCTTGCTGAAGAAAAACTTAACTGCCGCTTCAGCACCTCTTTTATATTTCTGATTCTTGAAGGGCATAGCTGCCTCTGTCAGTTGAAAGAAGGTGGATTATCTTTTTAACTTGGTCTGACATTCTCCGCCTGTAGGTGTCAAACTTGCTGCAGTTTTTTATAGTTTGCCATGGTCTTTTATTTAAGAAGGGCACCTTTTCACTACACTCCTCTGCTCAAAACATATTATATAATATCTCTGTCCATTGAATAATGAAAACCTATTTTTTCCTTGAACTTTCTAAAACACTGTCAGTTTATCAAAACACCTCCTTTGCCTATGATGAACAATAGCTCCAAAGGTGATGTCTCTTGGTAGTAAAACTCAAATTTTCTGTGTCAGCTTGTGATATAACAGTTTTGAGAAGACATCTGTCTATGATTGGAATTTCTTTCAATAATGACATTCCTTGATTAGCTTGGCATGCTGCCCTAGGGTTTTTAAAATTCAGATCATAAGCATTTTCTGTCTTTGTATTGAGGAGGCAAGTATATAAGATGTGGACAAATTGTTGGCCTATTTCATAGATACCAAGCCTTTTCATTAGACATCTTCTTCCTAATGAAAAACTGAAAACACCAACCTGCTATATCTGAAGAAAGCCTCTGTCTTTGTGGTGGGGTGCAGCTTGCAACAGCTGGACTTGCACCGGCGCTTTGACTGATAGCAAGATGTCCCCTGTCTGAGACTGTATGCTATTTTCCTTCCTCTTCTTTATGTTCATCCAGAAATCATGAACTATACTTCACATTTCAACAGGAACAAAGAACACACAAGTGTCTTTTCACTGAAGTATTTTCCTGTTTAAGACTAATTTAAGCTATGCATCTTAACAACCCTGCAGAGATGTTTGTTATGATAGCTTTGATTAAGGAGTCCCTTTTTTGATGAGCCCTGATGATGACTGAAACCTCAACTGATTCTCTTTACAAAACCACACACTCTGTCTTCTCTTGTCTTTGCACATTTCAGATCTTAGCCCTGTTATGATAATCACTTACACTCAGAAACCCATAGTCACTGTCTTACTGTC
This sequence comes from Pinus albicaulis, assembly GCA_034641835.2. NCBI lineage: Eukaryota > Viridiplantae > Streptophyta > Pinopsida > Pinales > Pinaceae > Pinus > Pinus albicaulis. The sequence goes on along the minus strand of CM076579.1, from coordinate 657,789,957 downwards.
TAGTAAAAGGCAAAGTTGTGCTTATAGTAAGTTTTGCAATCCTTAAAGTCAATATTGGCCAGCGCCCTCTGCTTGTAGATGAAGGAGGCGCCTTAACCCTCTACTTGTAAATGAAGGAGGTTCTTGGCCATGACAAATTACCAGTCTGTTTGACAGTGGTGTCTTTCTTTTACTGTGATTTCATGCTGAAAGGAAGCTGCAAGGTCTTGATGAGTAACTCTCTGTCTTGCAGATATATCTCAGGCTCATGTTTACATTGAGAAGCAGTTGTTCTTCTAAATGTAGATTCAAGAAATTTCTTCTGAGATGATGTTATATTTCTTGTCTTTGCAAAATCTATAAAACACTGTAAAAACACCTAATGATCAGCTTGAGACTTTGGTCTATGCAGTGCTGAGACTTAGGGGTGTGTAAGTGGCGCGACTTAGGGCTGTTATCAATTTCATTTGCAGAGTGGGAGGTCTGTCATGATTGGTCTGTAACAGATGGAGGTTTTTGGCCTTTTGATGGTTGCCAAGGGTAAAATGCCTTAAAGTGCCACTTCCTAACTTAGGGGAGGCTTTTGAAACAGACTTGGATTTTCCTTTTAGAGCTGATGGACAGAACAGTAGGGCTAAAGCTAGATACGATAGTGATAATGAGTTTTAACTTTGACATGGGCGGACTGAAAAGTAGGAGGGCAAAAAAAGTTTTATGAGGGTTTTCTAGATGACAAATTGACATATGGAAATCAGCTTCTAGAAAACTCAGCTATGGATCTAGTCATCATTATAGTGAAAAATGCGATGACTAACAAATACGACAATCCTGAGAAGGATTGGCAAAAATATACAAAAATGGAAAAATGTCGGAGTTGCGGGGTAGCAGCTGCAACTTAGAAAATGGAACTGGATGGAGAAGACTGAAGATGCTACATCTGATGTCAATATCTCCTCCAATGGATCTTCCAAGTGAAATTTTGATCCTAACACTGAAGATCTTACCCTCCAATCAACACTGCAAACCCTCACTGCAGGTGCACTCTGAAAATAACGCAGTCTAAGAGGGAAACTGCGCTGTAGGTGGAATAGGAAATGTTGGCCAAGTGTCAAGATCTGAAATGAGCTCTGAAACCTTCCTCAGTAATCTTCCGGAGGAATAGAAGCTCCCTCCTCTGAAACATGAGCCAAGGAAATGGTGTTGTGGAATCTCCACTGCAACACCCTATAATATAACGTTATACTTGAGCAGAAATAATGTTGTAGCTGAAGGAATGGATTTGGCCTTGAGCCTGGATGTGGAGAAATGAAGTGCAATCCCTCAAGAGGCCTCTCAAGAAGGATAAGGAATCCTAAACAAGAATCCCTCGTGCTAAATAGCATTGCAACTTAGCTGAATAGCCGGAGACTGCAAATAGTCTAAGCAAACAAGAAATCTATAATCATAGCATGAGAAACAATGGCTGCCTTGCCCTCCTTTAAAAAAAATGAGAGCTCCCTCTCCATGGGTCCCACTCTTTAGGGTTTCCTCCATCAAGGAAAATTCCCTCCTCTTTCACTGCGCTATCCCACAAGATGCTCTCCACCTCCTACCACTGCGTTGTTTGACTTGGTCAACTATACCTTGTCCATTTGAAAAAATCCCCTTTTCACACTGGAAAGTGCAAAATCAAGCTACTCTAGTGATCCCTTTCACATTATGAGGTATTTTACTCCTACTCATGGGTCTCCTCACCCATTTTATTCACCTCCTAGATGATATAAGCAAAATTAATATTCCAATTTGTTGCATGTAAATTTTGGAATATTACACGGACTTTGGATTAAAATAAAATTTCATCCAACATAACTATATATGCTCCACCATATAGTTTCAACCTTAGGGTTATAACATATGCACCATCATATATAAATAGCCCAATCAGACCATAGTAAAATTGATATGTGGAATTAAAATGCGGAATTTAATATAAGGTTTGGATATATATATATATATATATATATATATATATATATATATATATATATATATATATATATATATATATATGTTAATCCAACCTTGATAAAAATAATTCCAACACATAAATATTCATCATGAGCCCAAATTCAACCTTGGAGGACATTGGGCAATTTCACCTTCTCAAACTAAACTTGGTGAATCTCGTTGTCCCACTTGTCATAGTTACACTGGGAAAAAACTAAATAATATTCCCTGCATGCTGACTAGGCTGCCATGTCATTAGCCTGTACTTGTTCTGCAATATTTTTTTAAAAATTAGCATGTTCTTAACGACGATCAACAAGCTATAACTTCTTCATCCGAACTCGGTTTTCGACGAAACAAGTTGCATTGGATTCGTGGAAATGGACCTGTCATTGTTGTTCTTGTTTGGTGAAATTATGAACACTTTGAATTTTGGACAAATTTTTGCACCTAATCCAAATTCTGATCATTCCTTCCCACTGAAATGCTTTTGGACCCACAAAAGTTGGTTATCTCATGAGAGCTAAATACTCTTTTGTTTCCCAAGTTCTATCATCTTGATTCTACTTGGAAAAATCGCCATGACAACCACTTTGGGTTCACTAACATGCCTTGCCTTGCAAATGGCTTGGCTCTTCAACCAATGTTCTCCTTTTTTTGCTGAACCAATCCAACACTTGTTGGTTGCTTGCTTACTGATATCACACTTTGTTGTACCAAATCGATTCCTCAGTGCTTGGAAAACTAACTGATTTCCTTCCCATTGAGAATCATGTTCCTCCTTTGCGCAAATATGCATTTGATGCAAGCTTCTCCTTGGAAAACATTTTTCCAAATTAAGCCCATCTGAGTGAACTACAACAATGAGTTCCAACATCACTAATAACAAGAAAATAAATTACCATTATTTTACCTTCATGGTTCCAAATTCCACATGTGGAAGAATGCATTTTCCATCTCCTTCTCTTCTTGGCGTCAACACATAAAATGGTCTATAGTGGTTGTAAACTTTTTTTTTGACATCTTGTCACAAACACAACCATCAATCTGAGAAACACATCATGCAAGAAACATAACTTGACAAAATCTCCTCTTGCTCCTTTAAATCAACAAATTTCATATCATGTGGACATTGCCATGTACTCTTACATCTTGGTGTCAAAATTCATCGACCAAAAACAAGTCGAAAAAACATGCCTCTTCAAATGACTGACTCTGAAGTCAAGCATATATAAGCATATGTAATATTTGACAATTCTTTTCCCAAAACAAAATGAATTTCAAATTTCATGAAAAACTTTGTCAACGTCTCCTTTTCATATTTGGATACAAAATCAACTCTTCCAAGTCGATATGACATGCATGTAACACACAATCAACCAACACAAGTTGACACTCATGCATGTGCAAATGATCAACACTCTCAAGCTGAAAGCATACATGCTAAAAAAAGCAATCGACCAACACAATTCAATTACTCATGCATGTTCAAGCATAATGAAACGATCAAAATTCCACTGTTCATATACACAAACTCTCATGCATGTATACAATTCTTCAACTTTTTGAAAAATACAATCATAAGTACAATAACCCCATTCATATGTGTATGTATTTAAAGACCGGAAATAAACAAAAATTTCTGCAATAAAGTGAGTCAACATACTCCAGTTTCAATCACCTTCTTGGCATAAACATGCAACATGCAATGTAAAAGATCAAACAATTTTAGTGGCGCTCCTTTCAGATGCACTTCATCGTGTGAATCATCCTGACCCAAATCAATTATGGAATCTTCCTTTCCCTTCTTGCCATTCTCTTTCTCCACCTTCTTCAAATGTCATGGATGACTTGTTGGATACAAAGTCCAACACTTGTCTACAATATGATCTTGCTTGTGGTTTGGGTAACCATAATGTTTCAAGATGTGCATCCAAGATCATATTGTAGACAAGTGTTGGACTTTGTGCCTCCTTTGATTTTAAAGTTTCATGTGCGGCTACCTTTTTCCAACATCTTGAAACATTATGGTTATCCAAACTACAAAAGGAACATGCAAAATTTCTCCAAATCTTATGTGAGTATTTGCCATGTTTATCATAATCAAAAGAAACTTGATTAAAAGCATATTTATACCTTCAACTTTCACCTTCTTGAGGAGGTAAATTTGATGAGGTAGTGGCTCTCTTCAGAATACTAACAATGCATTCAATGACTTTAGAGCTTTCAACATCCTCTTGTTCGCCATTCTCATTAGATGCATGCTTATGAGCACCTTCTTGCAAAGTGGGTGTAAAAATTTTGCATTCCTTATGAACACAATATTCACAAGCTTGAGGTAATGAATATGAAATGAAAGTCCTTGGAATACTTTCATGTGCTTCTTTGGATTTAGATCTTTCTCCATCATGTTTTTCATAACCAAGATCCAAATAGTTAGGCCTTTCTTCATCAACAATTGTCTCAACTATGCCTTGTGCATGTTTTCCCAATCCTTTACCTTCATAACCCATATTCATCAATAATTTGGACCCTATTCCTCTAGTGTGTCTTTCGAAAGCACCTACACATTCATTTTGAGAGGAAATTGAAGATAAAACTGAATTGCATACATATTTTTCAAGCACATTCTTGGCTAAGGATTTCTTGGCATCATGGAGCTGAGTCTCCATCTCATGCATCCTTGCTAGGTTCTCATTTGAAATATGGAGTTGAGTCTCCATCTCATTCATATTTTCAAGAAGCTCTTGCTTCTCCTTCTTTATGGAAATCAACTACTCTTGAAGTATAATTCTCTCCCTTTTATCTTCATACTTCTCTTGCACCATATCAATCATGATGTAGAGCTTCTGTAACATCTCTTTATCAAAGATTTTTTCTAAATCATATGGATTAGAAACATTGCTTAATGAAGTTGTCGTCACACCTGCAATGCATACAAAGCTTATTTGTTGTTCTTTGATAACTGAGCTCTCAATATTGACTTCTTCTAAGAAGAAGGTATGCACATAAACATGCACACAGTTAATTTTCCTTGCACAAATTCAAAAACCAATAGCTAATTCTTCTAGCTAACCTTGGCTAAAATGAGCTAAACACTTTTTGCTCTGATACCAACCTGATCTGAATATGGGAAAAATAGTTATTTCTATGCTAGCTCCCTCATTAGTATTAAAAAGGTGTGTTTAGGAACATCTCAAGTTAACCAATTGTAAAGGGGTTTATGTGTCAAGTTTTATGTGTATTTGATGATCAAATTATGAGTTAATTAGTTGTTAAAAACTCATGTACAACAAATTAAATGCAGAGAAATAACACAAAACAATCACATTACACAATGGATGATAACGAAGTTCACCCTTCCTAGGCTACATCTCCATGGACTTGCTTCAACTCCAATGGATTTTCAACCTACTCCATTAGCTTCAGAGCACCCAAAAACCCCAAAAATGACTATTCAATCTCTGAAATTGGTTTCCAGCTCACTAGGCTTAACCTCCCATCCTGGTGTCCATGAGTTTGTTTAATCTCCAAAGTGAAAAAAAACTTTTAGAAGTGATACAACGCCTCTGGAAACTATAACAATCTATTCAGAGCATAAAATACACCTAAAAATGATTCTTCTTGAGCCAAGATTGGCCTTCAACTGATATAGGCACGGCCTTCCTTCCTGGTGGCCCTAGGCTTCAAAATTATTCAAGGTGACAAAAACCTCTGTAGAATTGCTGCTATGCCTCTACAACCTTTTCCAATGGATTCAAAGCATGCCAATCTACTAGGAATGACTCTTCCTAAGCCAAAATTGGTTGAAAATTGCTCAAGATATGGCCAATTCAATTTTCCCCTAGATTCCTCCTCCAAATCTGGAGAAGACTCCAGATAGCTCTGCCAAATTTGCAAATTCTCCGACTCAATGGGGGTGCTTCCAAAAACTCCACCAGAATAAGCACCAAGTTTAACTTAACTTAATGGAAGATTAGTTGGGGATAAGTGTGAATTAATGCGCACTAAGCGTAGTTAACTTGGGCGCTAGGAGTGGGACACATGGCACGATCTCATGGGAGGAGGGTTGGCCCCCTCCATTCTGCCATCGGATCCACATTGCATTTTAAATAGAACTTGGGCACTATGGTTATTAAGAACCATGCATGTAGCCCGTTGGCAAGGGAAGAGAAATAGGAGGGGGAGGTCATAGGTTCGACCTACCCTTCGCCCATCCTACATACATTTTGCAACGTTGAATATATACACTCCAAAATTAATGTCTAAAACTTTGGTTATGTATATATTCAAACTTTTCAGATTTAAATACATGCTCCATCATTAATATAAACCTTCGTCCAACCATATGGTTATGCGCTCCAATAAATCACATATTCAACCATTAGTCGGACTTTGGATTAAAATAAATTTTCTTCCAACATAACTATATACGCTCCACCATATAGTTTCAACCTTATGGTTATAACATATGCACCACCGTATATAAATAACCCAATCAAACCATAGGAAAATTGATATGTGGAATTAAAATGCAGAATTTAATATAAGGTTTGGAAATATATATATATATATATATATATATATATATATATATATATATATATATATATATCCAACCTTAATAAAAATAATTCATGACATAAGATGACATTGGGAAATTTCACCTTCTCAAACCAAACTCGACGAATCTTGTTGTGCCACTTATCACAGTGTCACTGGGAAAAAATGAAAGAAGAATCCTTGCATGCTGAATGGGTTGTCATGTCATCAGGCTGTAACTATTCTGCAATTTTTGTTTTTTAAATTTCCTTGTTATGAACGGTGATTAGCAGGCTATGACTTCTTCATCGTTGGATGCCTGGCGACGGGTTGATCGCTGTCATTCTGGTTTGTTACAATTTCGAGCACTTTGAATTTTGGAAAAACATTTGCCCCTGATCCAGATTCCGATCATTTTTATAGAGTAGGCTTACCTTCTTCGTCATCAGAATAGGCCAAAAATTGATTTTCCTAAGTGTCTATGAGCTCCTCTATCTGCCCCTCTACTTATCCTTCCAAGTACAATGGGGGTTGGATGTGGTCCTCCTGCTCCTTTCTATCTCGTTGCAACAATTGTAGGGGAGGCTTATGCTTCTGAGCACGAAAACCTCGATTAGGAACCATTTGATTTGATCGAGGAGGAGAGCCTTTGGCTTCTAACTCAAGCTTAATGAGCTTGTTAGAATTTTTTTTGATTAACTTGTTAATTTCTTCTATTCTATACTCCTATGACTCTCTTTCCTGATTTGAGGTTGTTGCTTCCTCAATTTTCCTCCTTACTTCTTGATATGATTTTCCCTTGAACTTTCCCTCAGAAGCAAAGTTGGCTTCTACTTCCAAAGCATCCATCTGGATCTGATCCAGGGACACAGACTTCCTTTCTCTGAGGGTGAATCCAAATTCTGGCTCAAAGGCCCCAACAAAAACTGCCTTAGCAGCTGCTTGAGGAGGTTTTATCTTCATGGGAAGATTATTATATAATTTGTTGAACCTTTTAATAAACTTCGTGACATGATCGTTATGTTTCTTTTTCAAATCATTAAACTCTGTGAGGATGTATCCATGATCTCTCTTCTCTCCCCATTTTTTTGTAAAGACATTCTCCATTTCTTCCCAAGTATGGACAGATTTGTTGGTCAATGAATTAAACCACTTTCGGGACTCACCATCAAAATATTGGACGAAGAGCCTCAATACCATGTCTAGGTGTTCTACATTCACATTCTCTGTAAAGGCACAAAATTTCTCAATGTGTTTGTGTGTTGGAGTGCTATATTCTATCGTGAACCGAGGGAGAAGCTTCAGATAATCATGTGGCATGTCATTTACCAGTTGGGGAAGGGACAAGGGGGCATACTTGTTCAGGAGAAAGCAAGGCACTACCATCTGAAGCAGAGGTGGGGGTAAGTTCTTGATCTACTTTTGTTGATGGAAGGTATGAGGGATGATGGGTGTCTGTTGAGAGGGTGAGGTATTTATTGTTAGGAAAAATACTGAGAGGGAGGGGGGGGGGGGGGGTGAATCAGTATTTAAAATATTCACAATATTTTTATTTTCTCTTGTTGATTTCTATATGCGACTTTGATTAGCCCAACTAGCGTATATACGTGGCTACACTTACATAAACTTGCATATACTGAAGAACTTTACTGTTTAGATAAACTTTCAGAAACATTCTCTAACCCAGCTTATCATTTATATATCAGATAGTTAAATAGTAAATATGTGCAGTATTAACAGAATAAATCATCACACAAGAGCAACACACATGAACACCAAGATTTAAGGTGGAAACCCAATTCGGGAGAAAACCAGTGTTGCTGTCATCTCTGTCTTCAATATTTATTATATGGAAAACTGCTTACAATATTGTACTGATGCAGACTCATATCAATATGCAGGAATCTATCTGAAGAAGGGTGCAACCTTCTCTCGTTCTCCAGCTACTACTAGAAGGGAGCTCCAACCCCCTGATCGCGTTTTCTAGCCTCTACTAGAAGGGAGCTACATCCCCGCGTTCAAAACACTAGCTTCTACTAGTAGGAAGCTTATTAATGCATACACTACTTCACTTTAATGAACCTGAATGTATACACGCTTTCCTTCACACACACCTACGTATGCTCTGAGAATACTAAATTTCCATAATATGATTAGTCTTAGAACTAGATTTGAGGCTTTTAATCAGATATCTTTTTAGATTTTCATAACCCTTATTCAGTCAGCATCATTAATCATATTTAATCACTCATTGATAAAATTTGTACATATTCGAATTTGAAGTATATATAGTATTCAAACAACACAGATCTACATGAAGACTTCATTGAAAGACAACAGAAATATAGCGGCAATAAACAGATAACCTCTCAACTTCAAAAACCCTGACTTCCATATGTGCTTTAGTTGGAAAAAAAATCTGCATGTATACGCGCTTTCACTGAGACAAACTAGCGTATAGATCTGTAAATATCAATTTTGCATAAAGTTTCAGATCTATAGACTTACCCAGATTTCTTCACTTCACTTCAGCAAACATGCTCTAGGTCACAGATCCAATCATCTCATCAAAGATCAAATACATAGGCATTTCAGGTCTAGAGATCCTGATCCATCATTTTATCCAAGGTGCATCATAGTTTCAAATCTACCAATAAACAGAGTCCATCCAATGCAAATATACTTCAGAGAGAAGTATTAAGTAATAACCCTTACACATGCACACCCTTTTCACTATGATCTTCCTCTCCTTATATAGATTTAGCCTTTACCAATACCATGAGCCAAAGCCACACAAGTGTCGATGGTATTCTCGGACGGAATCAAATAGACGACACAACACTCAATACTGTGGGCTAAAACCATGGTAATCCCCCCTGGTATCATAATTTTAGAGTGCAAAAGGCATACATGACTTGGCTTCTTAATACCCGCATGTATACATGACTTCTCTTCATAAAAAATGCGTATATACTGATTCTAGATGTATATAAGGGTTGCCTGTATACCAACCTATGTATGTACGCTGGTTGCCTTCATCAAACCTGCGTATACATTGTAAAATATTACCTTTTTCATTTCTCTGGCACTTACTGGAATTCCTTTCTCTGTCACATCTGAAATGACTTGTATAATCATCATTTTAGGTTGCTATCAAAAGGAAACACATCAAGTAGGTTTCCATCAAGGAAAACATATTAAGACATAAGAATCATATTTGCAACAATCTCCCCCTTTGGATTTGATGGCAACCATGATGGAGTTTGATCACCACATCTTGTAGATACATAAAAATAATTCAAACACCAAATATTATCCCCCTTTGATATCAAGAGAAAAGGGTGGATGATTACTCCTTGATCTAGACCTTGAGGGGAGGCCTCCAAGATCTAAAAATTTGAAATGGATCTCACAAGATCTGCAAAATTAGAATGCCAGAAAAAAAAAGAGAGAACACAAAGCAAATAAAACCACAAAGAAACTTGTTTTATTAAAACAGAGAATAACTGTTGAAGCTACATTGTGGTGGACAATCTGTCCTTTTACAAAGTGAGGCTTGTTATTTATAGCCTTTTTTTGAGTTACAATACCATGGGTAGATACCATAGGTGGATACCATGGGTCGATACCATGATTCAATACCATGGGTGGATACCACTTACAATACCATGGTTAAATTCCATGTGTGGATGAATACCATGGGTCAGTGCCATTTACAATACCATGGGTAAATTCCATGGGTGGATGGATAACATGGGTGGATAAATACCATGGGTGGATGCCATTTTCCATTTGGATCATTCCTCCCTCCTTAAGAAGCAATGGTCCCCATTGCGTGAAGTTCCCTCCTAAGAAGCCTTTGTTTAATATGAAGAGCCACTAAAGATAAGGGTTTTGTGTAGTTAACCCATCACCATGATGAACGAAGATCCGAGGATAGAGATACCCTGTAATGCTTGTGACCAACTGTGATATTGACAGTGTGTGGCCTAAAAAAATGACTTTGATGAAGTGTGGGTTTGTGGATGAAATTCGGATCATTCCTCCCTCCTTAAGAAGCAATGGTCCCCATTGTGTGAAGTTCCCTCCTAAGAAGCCTTTGTTTAATATGAAGAGCCACTGAAGATAAGGGTTTTGTGTAGTTAACCCATAACCGTGATGAATGAAGATTTGAGGATAGAGATACCCTGTAATGCTTGTGACCAACTGTGATATTGACAGTGTGCGGCCTAGCAAATGGACTTCGATGAGAAGGACTTTGTGTAGTTGACCCATAACTGTGATGTTGGTTGTTGATGAAGTAGCAGGTGCCTACATAGCTTGGGGTGGGAGGGAACGTCTCCAAATAACCCAAGCTGAATGCTGCTATGCTGAAACTGATGAATGTGAAGCAGGTGCCTACTAAAGTGGGGTGGGAGGGCACGTCTCCAAAGGGAACTCGCTCTGAATCCTGCTCCATATTGTAAATGAGCATAACTCGATCAATATAACTCAGAATATTTATTATAACTTGTTTTTGGAAATGTAATGATCATTCTTCATCTTCTCATGTGCTTGAATCCGCTATCTGGAGACTCTAGACTCTCAGATTCGCGCTGGAACTGTCTCGCTGTCACAATTTTTTTGAAAAATAGCTTATTTTAAATCAACGATAACTCCCACATTCAGACTCCAATTCGACCGAAATTTTTTTTTTTTAATTGAGTGATTTTTCAAGGGGATATTAGATCTATAGCTATTTCTCTGAAATTTCACACTAAAAACTGCGAAAAATGATAGGAGAGCCGTTATCCATGAATTGTCGTCAGAACATTTTCTGCAGCATTGCTTATTTAGAATCAGTGATATCTCCCTCATCCGAACTCTAATTCGAGCGATTGTTTTTTTGAATTTGGGTATTGTTTTGCAAAGAATCTAGATATGGTCTTTGATTTTGTAAATGTTTGAACAAAATTTTTAGATCTAATCTTCAAACTCTTTTCCCAAGAAATTCATGGAGTTTGCTGAAGATTGCTGCCAAAAATTGAAACTGAAATATGCTTCAAACCCTCATTCCCATGGATTTGTAACCTGAATCTGATACCACTGATTCGGATCTTGGGGGGAGGCCCCCAAGATCTAAAAAGTTGAAATGGATTTGACCAGATCTGCAAAATTAGAATGCCAGAAAAAAAAAGAGAGAACGCAAAGCAAATAAAACCACAAGGAAACTTGTTTTATTAAAATTGAGAATAATTGTAGAAGCTACATTGTGGTGGACAATCTGTCCTTTTACAAAGTGAGGCTTGTTATTTATAGCCTTTTTTTTAGTTACAATACCATGGGTAGATACCATAGGTGGATACCATGGGTCAATACCATGGGTGGATACCACTTACAATACCATGTTTAAATTCCATGTGTGGATGAACACCATGGGTTTGTTCCATTTACAATACCATGGGTAAATTCCATGGGTGGATGGATAACATGGGTGGATGCCATTTTCCATTCGGATCACTCCCCCCGAGCACATGCAGACAGAATTTCAATGAAATACATGACTCTCTAGCTCAACAGAATATGACCTTTCCTATCACCAAGGACATTAAAATTACATCAAGGATCCCACCAAGAGGATTTACATATTGACTCAATTACCCAACCAAGTGGGTTTACAAATTTGAACAAGTCCTTACACATGACTGAATATAACAAATTTACATCATAGGTCTCAACATGAACTTTTCATCAAATAAAAGATATGACTCTGTATAACCAAAGAATCTCAAATAGGAGATCATGACACAACAATCAATCATAATGCAAAAAATGCATCCTCTTTAGCAAGGAAAATGCTCCCCCTAAACTTGTGCATCTTGAACACCTTCAACAACCAACTCATCAAAGCATCTTCACCAAGGAGATAAATATCAAAGAAAGGTACTGTAAGATGAATACCAGAACAACAGAGTTTACCCAACAACACCACAGACTATTTTTGAAAGCTAACTCATAGACTATCTGTCAGCAAAAACCATACGTGGTTTTATGTACAAAAATGCGTGTATATATGTGATTCGTCTACATGCAACCAGCGTACTGAATTTAATATTATGATATTAATCAGAATTGATAAGAGAGGCAGAGACAACACCCAACTTCTATCTGAGATATTCGAATTCTTCCCTGGGAAGAGGTTTAGCAAAAATATCAGCAACTTGTTCTTTAGAGGGAACATACTCCAATTTAACCTTTTTCTAAAGCACTTGTTTGCGTAAGAAGTGATACTTGATAGGAATGTGCTTGGTCTTGGAATGCATAAGAGTATTTTTTGAGATATTGATGGCACTTGTATTATCACATAAGATGGAGATGGGAGGAGAACATTTAATTTGGATATCTTGTAGTTTCCACATCATCCAAAGAAGTTGTGTGAAATATGATGCGACATCCACATATTCTTCTTCTGTTGTAGATAAGGCAATAGAACTTTGTTTCTTGTTGAACCAAGATACTAATCGGGGCCTCATATAGAATGCACCACCACTAGTGATTTTTCGATCATCGACATTTCTAGCCCAGTCCGTATCTATGTAAGCATGAAGAGTGAGATCAAAATTCTTTGGATACCATAGACCAAAGCATTGATTCCCTTGTAGATATTTAAATATCCTTTTTACATCCTGAAGCTATGACTCTTTTGGATTAGCTTGGAATCGTCCAACAATCCCAACTACATGCATAATGTTTGGTCTTGTCCTGGTCAGATAAAGCAGACTTCCAATCATAGATCTATACTCTAGTTGATTTACCATGGGGGAATCATCATGAGAATTGAGATTACATCTATATACCATTGGAGTGCTTACAAGTTTGAAATCTTCCATCCCATAATTCTTTAGAATTTGCTTGAGATATTTTTCTTGTGAGAGAAATATGCCATTTGTTACTTGTTGCGCTTGTAAGCCAAGAAAGTATGTTAGTTCCCCAAGTAATGACATTTCAAATTCTTGCTGCATAGCATAAGCAAATTTTTGACTCATTGATTCTTCATTACTCCCAAAAATGATGTTATCAACATACACAACAATAATTAAAAGTTTATCATTCTCAATTTTTTTGTATAAGTTACTGTCAGCAAATCCTTTTGTGAAACCTTGTTGTTGAAGATATTTGTCAAGACGATAGTACCATGCCTGAGGAGCCTGTTTGAGACCATATAGAGCCTTTTTAAGTTTGCAAACAAGTTTTTCATCATTTCCTAGAATGAATCCTTCTGGTTTTTCTATATAAACTTCTTCTTCTAGATCACCATTGAGGAAAGTAGATTTTACATCCATTTGATAAACTTTGAATTGTTGAAAACTTGAGAAAGCAAGAAACATTATTATGGCTTCAAGTCTGGCTGCAGGTACAAATGTTTCTTCAAAGTCTTTACATTCTTTTTGAGCATATCCTTTACAAACAAGTCTAGCTTTGTTTCTAATAACATCTCCATTTTCATTTAACTTGTTTTTGAATATCCATTTTGTTCCAATAACATTTTTATCATGAGGTATTGTAACCAATTCCCAAGTATGATTCTTTTTAATCTGATCAAGTTCTTCATTCATGGCTTGAATCCAGCATTCATCTTTACTATCTTGATTTACATTATGTGGTTCATTAGTGGATAAGAATGCTAGCTAGGGGATTCTACAAGAGGTCTTCTTGTTTGGACACTTGATCCCTTTTCTCCCAATATTTGAGATTCTGGAGGATTCTTTTGAACGTACCTGGATGGAGCCTTTTATGATATATCTTCTTCCGGTGCTTCATTGGGTTCTCCTTCTATATTATTGTTATTTGATGAGGGAAAGTATACATCATCATTCATCTTCATTCGTTGTTGTTATTTCCCTTCTAGGAGATGTGAGAGACTCGTCAATTACAACATCAATACATTCAACAATCTTCCAAATTCTTTTATTGTAACATTTATATGCTTTACTTCTAGAAGCGTAACCAAGAAATATTCCTTCATCTGCTCTAGGTTCAAACTTACCAAGTTTTTCATCATTTTTCTTGATAAAACATTTTCTTCCAAAAACTCTAAAATGCTTCACAGTGGGAAGATTACCATACCAGAGCTCATAAGGAGTTTTATCACTTTTCACACGAACATGTGCCTTGTTGAGAATATTTACTGTAGTATGCGCTGCTTCTCCCCAAAAGGTATCGGGAGTTCCAGATTCATCAAACATAGCATGGGCCATCTGCTGAACTATTCTATTCATTCTTTCTACCACGCAAATTTTTTTTTGTGGAGTTCCAGCCATAGAAAACTGTTTTTTTATGCCATATTGTTCACAGAAATTAAAGAATTCATCTGATATGTATTCTCCTCCTCAGTCGGATCTAAGACATTTGTTTTTTAGATATTATTCATTTTTAACCAAATCTTTGACTATCTTAAACTTTTCAAACGCTTCATCTTTATGTTTCAATAACCCGATCCAACACATTCTAGAAAAGTCATCAATAAATAGAATATAGTATTGGTCTCCACGAGGTGACTTTTTCCTTACGGGACCACATAGATCAGTATGTATAATTTCAAGACGCTTACTTGTTGATCCTTCTTTGGCATTGAATTTCACCCTGGTTTTCTTACCAAATTGGCATGATTTGCATACGGTACTTTCAAGCAGAGTGATGTTGGGTAGATCACGAAAAACTCCGAGTCTGCTAGATTTGCTTATTTGAGAGAAGCTCAAATGTCCCAATATTATGTGCCATAACCAATTTTCTATAGCTTTACCTGAGTAGCATTGCTCTTGGCCACCTTTCAATATATATAGATTGCTTGGAGTTCTAGTTCCTTTTATTACCGTTTTTCCTGTGTCAAGTTCACGTACGACACATTCTTTTGAACTAAGGACAACTTCATTTCCTTGGTCACACATTTGACTCACACTCAACAATTTATGCTTTAATCCATCCACATACATAACATTTTTAGCTTTTACCTTTTATTTTAGAAAAACAGAACCTTTACCCTTAATGACATCAGGAGAGTCATTTCCAAAAGTAACATTCTTTTCCTTCTCTAATGCATTATATGAAAGGAATTTATTTGTATCACCTGTCAAGTGTTTTGAGCATCCACTATCAATGTACCATTGATTTTCTTCCCCTTCTTCAAATAAATATATGCCACAGCTTTCAACCTGTAAGTATTTTGAGGGTATATGCTCTTTTGGCTAAAGTTTTCTCCTGCATTCAGATTCTTAATGTCCAAATTTATTGCCATAAGAACATTCAATTTCATTTTGAAGAGGAGAAAAGTTGTTATAATTATTCTTATTTATTCCCGTCTCATTTATTTTCTTTCTTGCTTCTCTAGTCATGATGGTTTTGTATGCAACACATTGAGCAGCTTTATGACCAAACTTATGACATGAGAAAAATTGTCCATTAAAGAAGAAATTTATGCGATCATGAAACCTTCTATTGATTTTTAACTGCTAATTGATACTTCTGTTAGTGTTCATCCTTGAATTGAAGTGGTCATGTTTTACCTAGGTATTCTCTTTGTTCTTTTTCTGAGTGATGAAGTGTTGTTGGATGGATTTAGCTGAATTTAGATAGCTTAGTGCTGAAGATTGAGAAGATTCTCCGATATATCTGTTGAGATTCAACAAGAAGATCCTAGTGTAAATCAGGGAAAATTTTAGGGGCTAATATTCATAGGTGAGCTAATTTTCCATGTTTTTTCCCCAAAAAAATTGCCAATGTCCATTTTTTTATAAAATAATTCGCCCAAATTTGATAGTACACCATTATTTTACCTTAAAAAATGTTAAAATATTATATTAACTAATAAAAAATCATTGGAAATATAAATATTTCTACAAAAACATCAACAAAAAATTTAAAATTTGCATATCATGGACTAGTAATATTCGCCAATGTTTCTGAACTTTAAGATAAAATTCCATCCTTAAAATTTTCCCTAGTGTAAATTAAGCACCTACACTAGGATGGAGCCTCGGGCTATTTTTAGGTGTATGTATATTTATAGATGTATGTGCATAATCTATTTATAGAATGCTTGTCTATTTATAGATGCATGTCTACTATTATTATCCCTTAATAGTGGTTGGACAATAAACTATATTCTATTCTCAATGAGCACTTGGAAATAGTTAACTGAAGTGGAAAATCAATTAGCTAAAGGAATTTTGAGTTAAGTGGTTGGTTGGTGGGACATTCAGGTTGACTTAGTTGTAGCTGAGTGATTCGAAGTTGTAACAGAGTTGGAAGTGAAGTTGTGCAAGTTGTAAAGTAGTTTAACTCGGTTTTGCTAGTTGTAACTAAAGATACATTAGTGAGAGATCAAGTGAATTAATTATTAACTAATTTGCAATCAGTGGTCTCACATTCAACTGAATATTTACTATTATTAAATGCATGCATGTCAGATCCAGTGGAGACCTAGTTGAGTTCTAGGTGAAAGGGAAGTTTATCATTTGTGACATTATTTGGTTGCACACATGCAACCACACACACATTGGATATGCCCACGAGGATTGCACAGTCAAGGCAGGAAAGATTTCATTCATTCAGGGATTGCCATCAATAGGGATTGTGCAGTGGAGGCAGTTTGTCTGGAGACAGTAAATTGGCTAAGGAACTTGCCAATTTTTGTATGATAGTGCGAGACAATTAGCTCATGTACTAAGGGATCTTCGATTGGAGCTTTGTATGTAATTGTTTCATGATCCATGATATAATATACATAGAAGATAGTGGGGGTTTTAGCTATAACATTTCCCCAGGAAATTATCTATGTTGTGTGTGATTGATCTTTCTTCATGATATTGTAATTAGTGATTGTGTTTTTAATTCGGAAAATATTTGTAGAAGCGATTCTGTATTTAACAGTAGCACATTGTTAGATTAGGAGAATCCATGACATACATGTATTTTGTATAATTTCTACAATATCCAAGACCCGTCTTTACAAGAGGAGAGCATTGAACCTTGATAGTTTCATCTAAGGTTTCAAATCTTGTAGAAAATCTAAGATTTAAAGTTTTCACTTTCTCAATTTCCTTTCTTAGACTTATTATTTCACA
This sequence comes from Pinus albicaulis, assembly GCA_034641835.2. Classification (NCBI taxonomy): domain Eukaryota; kingdom Viridiplantae; phylum Streptophyta; class Pinopsida; order Pinales; family Pinaceae; genus Pinus; species Pinus albicaulis. The sequence goes on along the minus strand of CM076579.1, from coordinate 657,772,348 downwards.
TTCTAATTTCTCATTGTGCTTCTACTTTTCTATAAGTTGATTCTTTAGAGTATCTATGGCTATTTTATTTTCTTCCAGACATGTTTAGAGTTGATTGATTTCTTCAAGAAAATCATTTTCTCCTAAATCATCCATAAATGTATCTTTAGTCTCAATAGTGTTCTTTTCAAATGCCATGAATAATCTAATATCTTGATCAAATTCTCCTTCTTCACTATTTTATAGACCATCACTATCTTCATGAGTATAATAACTTTTTCTATTGATGAAACATTTCTTATTTCCTTTTGCCAATTCCTTTCCCTTTTCATGATTATCTTTATGAGGACACTTAGCAGCATAATGACCAAATATTCCACAAGCAAAAAATTTGAAAGGAAGCTTACCTCTGAACCTCCCAGTGCCAAGTTGTAATTTCTTTACAAAATTTATCTCATCTTCTTCTAAAACATACGCTGATCCTTCTTGTTCTTCCATATCCTTGCCTTTTGAAGCAGCTCTAAAAACAACTTCTTTGACTTCATATGGACCTCCTTTTCTCATTTCACATGTAGTTAGGATCCCATGAAGTTGAACAACATTAAGATTTTGTAGATCATACTTCTCTTCAATAGAAAATACTTTTGACTTGAATTTAGGAGTTAGAGATCTTAAAACCTTTTCTACAAGAGTAGTATTAGTTATAGTTTGTTGTGAAACCAGCTCCAAAAATAGAAGAAAAGAGATATAAACGCCTTAGAAATAAGCCACTTCGAGGGGGAAACCTCCAATACATTACATGAATGAACAATTCTTGGATGATACAAATGATAAAACCTCCTTTCTATATATAGGAGTTCATGTGGCCACAATGTAATCTTAGTGGGGCCACAATGTAACCCGCCAACCTAACAATAATAATGTAAGGGCACAATAATAACAATATGGGGGTTATGTGGGTACAACAATAACAATAAGGGGGGCTACACTAACATAATAAGGGACTACACTATTAATATAGGGACTTAACATGCCCTCTCTCTTCAAACAAGTGTTGTCCTCAACACTTTATTATTTCTTGATGCTTTTATAAAATTCTCATCCTCCCATGTGGAATTCTATACAAAAGTTCTTCCACTTGCCGAGATACTCGGGGCCTGATCTTACTTGTCGAGTTCTTGTTTCTATGACCGCTTCATAACTTCTTTCATGTGATGTTCATCTTTTCTTCAGTTGTTTCATTCGATTTTGTGCCAAATTCAGGTTATCCTTTAAGAGTTGGAGAACTTATTGCTGATGCTCGATGTGATCTTCCACTGCTTGAACCTTCGAATTTTCCCTTAAAGATGATGTGATGGATGGTAGATGATATCCATAAAGTGCCATAAATGGGGTCATTTTTGTTGCAGTATGGAAGGAAGTGTTATACCACCATTCAGCAAGAGGTAACCACTTGAACCATTGTGTTTGTTTATCGGATACAAAACAATGAAGATATCCTTCCAAACATTTATTTATGATCTCAGTTTGACCATCAGATTGAGGATGATAAGATGAGCTATGAGCTAATTGAGTACCCAAACAAGAAAATAACTCCGTCCAAAAATTTCCAGTAAAAATGGGATCTCTGTCGCTCACAATAAACCTTGGGTTTCCATGTAGCTTTTGAATTGTGTCCATAAATGTAGTAGCAACTATACTTGCTTTAAATGGATGAGATAATGCACAAAAGTGTGCATACTTGGTAAGTCTATCAACTACCACCATGATGACACTCTTTCCTTCGGACTTAGGTAAACCTGTGATAAAATCCATTGAAATCTCCTCCCAACGTTGACTTTGAATGGATAAAGGTTGTAGAAGTCCCGGGGTCTTAATTGTTTCCACTTTATTCTATTGGAAAACCAAACATTCCGCCACAAAATTTTGAATATCAGATTTAAGGCCATCCCAAAAAAATTCTTTCTTCACCCTGTGGTAAGTTTTTAAAAATCTTGAGTGTCCTCCTAAAGGAGAAGTGTGCAATTCCAGAAGAATCTTTTGTTTTAGTTGGAAATTCTTACAAAGATATAAGCGATCTTTGTACCATAAGGAATCATTTTTCCAACTAAATGTATCAGATGTACTAGGATCTTGCTGCAACTTTTGAATGAGTGTCCATACATCTTTGTCCTTCTTCCATTCATCTCTTGCTTCAGCTATCCAATCTAGTTGGATAATAGAAATGGCACAAAGCAATGCTTCCACCTCTTCATTCTTTCTTGAGAGTGCATCCGCAACAACATTAAGCTTTCCTTTTTTGTAGATTATTTCAAAGTCATAACCCAACATCTTTGTGACCCATTTTTGCTGCTCTTCTGAAGATAGTCTTTGTTCCAAAAAGTGTTTAAGACTATCATGATCAGTTTTTACCTTGAAGTGTCTTCCCATTAGGTAAGTTCGTCATTTATTTAGTGCATGCAGTATTGCTAACATTTCCTTCTCATAAATAGGTTTCTGTAAATACTTTCCTTTGATTGGACGACTTTCAAAAGCAATGGGTCTTCCTTTCTGCATTAAAACTGCACCAATTCCATTTCCTGAGGCATCACATTCCACAATAAAGGTTTTTGTGAAGTCTGGCGTAGCTAAGACCGGTGCTAGGCACATTGCCTCTTTGAGATGTTCAAAGGCCTTAGTTGCTTCAGGAGTCCATGAAAATGCATCTTTCTTCAATAATGTTGTTAGAGGTGCTGCTATTCTCCCATAATTCTTAACAAACTTGCGATAATACCCTGTTAACCCTAGAAATCCTCGCAACTGCTTTATGGTTGTGGGGACTTTCCATTCCTTAATGGCTTTAATTTGTTAGGGTCTACCTTAACACCCTCGTGAGATACAATATGACCCAGATATTCCACCTCTTGTACTCCAAAGAAACATTTGGATGTTTTTGCATATAATTGTTTCTCCCGCAATAGTTTGAGCACCCTGTCAACATGTTCAACATGATCCTTCCAAGACCTGTTGTAGATTAGTATATCATCAAAAAATATTAGCACAAATTTTCTAAGGAAGGGTTTGAAAATGGAATTCATCAACCCTTGAAATGTAGAAGGTGCATTGGTAAGGCCAAAAGGCATGACCAAAAATTCATAATGACCCTCATGAGTTCGAAATGTTGTTTTTGGAATATCTTCAGTCTTCATTCTAATTTGATGATATCCTGAACGATGATCCAACTTGGTAAAATAAATTGCTCCATGTAATTCATCCAATAATTCATCAATCACAGGAATGGGAAATTTATCTTTAATGGTGAGCTTATTGAGCTCCCTATAATCCTGACACATGCGCCATGATCCATCCTTCTTGTGTACCAATACTACAGGAGCAGAGAAAGAACTTTGACTAGGTTGAATTATACCAGCCTCTAACATTTCTGCAATCATACGTTCAATTTCGCTCTTTTGGACATAAGGATATCTATAAAGCCTGATGTTTGGAGGAACACTTCCTGGAATCAAATGAATAGCATGATCATGATCATGAATAGGTGGGAGTCCTTTGGGAGTTTCAAACACCTTGGAATGATTGACCAAGACTTGTTGGAGATCTGCAGAAATAGATGATTTTGATGTTGGAACTTCTAGTGAGCATAATTGTGCAATTACGCCTCGTTGTTCTTTCTTTAGAAGCTTTGTCATAACATTAGAGCTTATTATCTTTCCCGGCTTCCCCGCAATACCCCGTAATTCGAATTCCTTTCCTTCTGAAAAAAATTTCAGGAAAAGTTCTTGAAAATTAAAAGCTACCGTCCCCAAAGATTGTAACCATTGTACTCCTAGTACAACATCAACACCTCCCATAGGAATGGAAAGCATTGGACTAGTCAATACATATTCCCCCATGGTTAGCTTGATATTATGGCATTTCCCAGAGCAACTTATAGTTCCTCCATTTGCAACCATCACTTGACATTCTGGTGCTGGGTATAGGAAACAATTCAATTCCTTGGCTACCTTACAATGAATAAAATTATGGGTACTACCTGAATCAATCAACGTTATTACCTTTTTCTTCTGGATATGTCCTTCGATCTTGAGAGTTTGAGGAGTGGTAATTCCTGCCAATACATTGCACGATATGGTCAGACTCATTTCTTCCTCTTCTAGGGTTGGTTCCTGGTGTATATCATCTTCTTGTTCATTTTCTTCTTCCTCTTCACAATCTATGTAAAATAATTTCTTCTCAGCACACTTATGACCTTTAGTGTATTTGCTATCACAACTGTAGCAAAGCCCTTTTGCTCTTTTTTCTTCCAATTGTTGTGGTGTCAACCTTATAAGTTGTGGAAATCTAGGCGTAGCAACACTTCCTTCTTTATAGAAGTGAGTGGTAGGCTTCCTTGTCACCATAATTTTACATTCAATTTTTCTTGCCAACCTGAATGCCTTCTCCAATGAATCAGGTTCCAAAATGAAAAATTCATGTTGGATGTTATCCTTTAAAGTACCTATGAAGAGATCAATCTTGTGTTCCTCTGGAATATCAGTTACCCTTATATTCAATTTTTGGAAGTCCTCAATGTGCTCCCCCATTAAACCCTTTTGTTTGAGATTTATCAATTGGCTAAAGAAGGTGTTGCTCTTTGTATCCCCATAATGTGCTATCATTTCCTCTGTAAAAATTGACCAAGTGACAATTTTTTTACAGGAGCAAAGCCATCGATACCATACAAATGTATTTTGTTCTAAATGTAAAGTTGCAATGCGTACCTTTTGTGTGTTTTTCACATTATGGAGATGAAAATATTGCTCCATCTGTAGTATCCATGTTACAGGATCCTTTCCATCAAACTTCCTCATATCCATTTTTGGAATATGGTGGTTCTTCCCGCCAACATTAGAGTTTATGAAATCACGATTAACATTTATTTTGTTCTCATCATGAGGTTCTTCTACTATATTTTTGCCATTAGGAATCATTTCTGGTTTTAAGCTTATCATCAAGCCTTCCATGTATTCTTTTAGATCATTCTTCATGTTTTCCATGTTGTCTTTCATGTCATCCATCTTAGCTTCCATGCCCACTTCCATGCCATCCATCTTAGCTTCCAAACCATTCATCTTAGCTTCCATGCCTTTCTTCAAACCGTCCATGTCATTTTGTCAGTTTTTGCAAAGTTTTTTCTAAATTTGTTGCACTTGCTCTTGTAATTTTGATCTGTCATGTTGCCATTCTTCGTCTTCATGAGTCATAGAAGGGCCTTGTAAAGGCTTAATGGGTGTTGAATTCTTTTTAGGGGCCATTTTAGAAACCAATACTGATATCTATTCTACAATATTCCATTTGAATCAATTCAACTTGATTCTTCAAACAAGACTTATGGAATTTGGAAAAAAAATACACACCTTTTACTTGATTTTGCAGAGCTCTATATTGAAATTGAATTATCTATATAATTTAAGATCCTCAATATCTGAAATTTGGCCCTGTATTAGTCCTATGAAGCTTCTTTCAAATGCCACAGGTTTGACTTGATTTAGATTCTTCACGACAACGTTATGTCCAATGTCCCACAATGACCTAATTATGGACTAGTTCAGTAGAGCGAACTTGTACGACTTGCCACGTGTCATGTTTGCTCCTTTGATTCTGAAATTTATAGACAGGAAACTACAGTCTGTGTACTTCCAGACACTTTTTACAGAATTCCAATCCGATGCTCAGAGAGAGATTTATGAATATTTTCCCACGATCACCCCTTTGAGATGAAATAAGGGAGCCTGAAAAAGACCTAAATTCCACAGACCATATCTCCGAAAATATTGTGAACTAAGCTCTGAAATTTTGTGACGATGTTCCTCAGGATCTCAGCTTCGCACTCTAAAACTTTCATCTTCTGAAACTTCGTAGAAAAAACATTATAGCAAAAAGTCTGCGATGACTTGTTTAAGTGAAATTCAGGAGCCTGCAAAAAGCCCTAACTTCCACAGATCATATCTCCAAAAATATTGCGAACGAAGCTCTGAAATTTTGCGATGATGATCCTTTGAATTTTGGCTTCGCACCCTAAAAATTTCAACTTCTGAAACTTCGTAGAAAAAAAGTTATAGCGAAAATGCCACGATGACCTGTTTGGAGCAGCGAAACCCTAGAATCCAAAGCTCTGATACCAAATGTTGTGTAACCAACTCCAAAAATAGAAGAAAAGAGATATCAACGCCTTAGAAATAAGCCACTTCGAGGGGTCAACCTCCAATACATTACATAAATGAACAATTCTTGGATGATACAATTTACAAAACCTCCTTTCTATATATAGGAGTCCATGGGGCCATAATGTAATCCTAGTGGGCCACAATGTAATCCTAGCCGACCTAACAATAATGTAAGGGCACAATAATAACAATATGGGGGTTACAGGGGTACAACAATAACAATAAGTGGGGCTACACTAACATAATAAGGGACTACACTATTAATATAAGGACTTAACATAGTTTCACCAAGATTTCTCATATGATTTACAATCTCATATAGATGTAAAAAGAAGCTAGCAATGCTTTCATCATTATGCATTCTGAGTTTTTCCTATTGAATTATGAGAGTTTGGAGTTTAGCGTTTTTTACCTTGGCATCACCTTCATAGCTCGGAATGATTTTGTCCCATATTTATTTTGATGTGTTCAACTTCATAACTTTGACAAATTCTGGTTCAGTCAGACTCCCCAATAATGCATTGGCAACATTTGCAGTGGTTTCATAGTTATTTCTTGCCGCTGGATCTGCTAGAACTGAGGCTAGATATTGATAACCGCCTTCAACTATAGCCCATACATTTGCTCCAAGAGACTGAAGATAGGATCTTGTCCTTGTCTTCCAAAAGATTAAATTTTTTCCGTTGAAGAGTGGTGGTCTGATAGATGATGTCCCATTTTGATTGCTAATCTTAGATGATCTTCCTTCTAGTGATTAAGCTTCTTGAGAAGGACCAGCTCTGATACCAATTGTTGGGAAAACACTAAGAGAGGGGGGGGAGGTGAATCATTATTTACAATAATCACAATATTTTTCTTTTCTCTTACTGATTTCTATACGTGACTTTGATTATCCCAACTAGCGTATATGCGCGGCTACACTAACAGAAACTTGTGTATACTGAGATAAATTTATTGTTTAGATAAACTTTCAGAAACATTCTTTAACCTAGCTTATTAGTTATGCATCAAATAGTTAAGCAGTAAATATGTGCAATAATAATAGAATAAATCATCACACAAGAGCAGCACACATGAACACCAAGATTTAAGGTGGAAACACAATTCGGGAGAAAACCACCATTGTTGTCATCTCTATCTTCAATATTTATTATATGGAAAACTACTTAAAATATTGTACTGATGCTGACTCATATCAGTATGCAGGCAAATAATTATATAAGGCTGCAACCTTCTCTCGTTATCTAGCTACTACTGGAAGGGAGATCCAACCCCTTGATCTTGTTTTCCAGCCTCTATTGGAAGGAAGCTACAACCCCCTATTCAGAACATTAGCTTCTACTGGCAGGAAGCTTCTTAATGCATACGCTACTTCACTTTACTGAACCCGCGTGTGTATGCACTTTCCTTCACACCAACATGCGTATAGATCTGAGAATACTGAATTTCCAAAATATGATCAGTCTCATAACTAGATTTGAGGCTTTCAGTCAGATATCTTTTCAGATTTGCAGAACCATTATTCAGTCAACATCATTAATCATATTTAATCACTCATTGATCATATTTGTACATAATCAACGTAGCAGCATATACAGTATTCAAACAACCCAGATCTACATGAAGAATTCATTGACAGACAACGTAAATATAACATCAATAAACAGATAATATCTCCAGCAAGCTTCAGAAAACCCTGAATTCCATACGCGCTTTAGATTAAACAAATCTGCGTGTATACGCGCTTTCACCGAGACAAACTACCGTATAGATCTGTAAATATTAATTTTTCAGAAAGTTTCAGATCTATAGACTTACCCAGATTTCTTCACTTCACTTCAACAAACATGCGCCAGGTCACAATTCCAATCATCTCATCAATAGATCAAATACATAGTCATTTCAGGTCTAGATATCTTGATCCATCATTGTAATCAAGGGTGCATCATAGTTTCAGATCTACCAAAAAACAGAGTCCATCCCATGCAGATATACTTCAGAGAGAAGTATTCAGTAAAAACCCTTACACATGCACACCCTTTGCACTATGATCTTCTTCTCCTTATATATATTTATCCTTTACCAATACCATGAGCCAAAACCACACAAGTGTCGATGGTATTCTTGGATGGAATCAAATATACAACACAATGCTCAATACTGTGGGCTAAAGCCATGGTAATGCCCCCTGGTATTATAATTTTAGAGTGAAAAAGGCATACACGACTTGGCTTCTTAGTACCCACGTGTATACACGACTTCTCTTCATAAAAACTATGTATATAATGATTCTGGATGTATACACGAGTTTCCTGTATACCAACCTACGTATGTACGTGCGTTGCCTTCATCAAACCTACATATACATTGTGAAATATTACCTTTTTCATTTCTCTGGCACTTACTGGAACTCCTTTCTCTGTCACATCTGAACTGACCTGTAGAAACATCATTTTAGGCTACTATCAAAAGGAAACACATCAAGTAGGTTGCCATCAAGGACAACATATTAAGACATAAGAATTATATTTCCAACTTTTATTTGGAGGTTATGAAAATTATCCGGGATTTATTTTACCTCTTCAACCTCAGGCGTGGGATGAAAGGAAGGAAAAGGGAAATCAGATGACTGTGCTTCATATTTTATAAATGGACTAGGGAGGTGGAAGGTATTAGGAGGGTATTCTAGCACTCGAGCTGTAGAATATTTACCATATATATTGGCTCTTTGAGATGAGGAAGATGAATATTCAAGGGAGAAGAGGGGTAAGTCAGCTTGGTTGGGTGTCTTTTATTTCCAAACTCTCTTGAAGATAATTTTCTCAGGATCATATACAGAAGGAGTCTTTAACTGAGTGGTATCTGATCGAGTATGTGGCCTAGTGAATTCTAGGATTACCAATGTTTTGAATCTGATAGCAGTGGAGTCACCAAGGTGAGAGATATGCAAGCCCCAACCCTTCCTGCTCACTTGAAGGAAGGGTGGAAATTATGTCGTATCCTAGGGAAAATATTTTCTTATTCATTCCTCAGAAACGATGCCAAAAAGATGATAAGTCCTAGAGACAACCCCGAATTTCTAAAGGACCAGTGCCTAGGACATCTTAGGATCAGAGGATTTATATATTTCCACTGCAACATCCTCTGAAATTATCTTGAAGATAGTTCATGAAACAACGGTTCAGGAATGATGAGGTTTCTTAGCATTTAGCTCATGTAGACCACTTGGCTCAAAATAGGTTACGATAGGTTGTATATGCTTGAGGTGCCTCAACAGGGCCAAATAAAAACTAATGAACAGAACTTCAGATTAAAGAGTGATGACTTGAGGAATTTATCAGGGTAATTATGGAGAGATGGGCTTAATCACTATAGGAATCCAGTTCTCCGAGAGTTAGAAAGAAAAGGTGGCAGAACAGAAGTATGTGATAGTGGAGTCCCATGGAGCGCAATTTTAAGGCTGTATTATAGCTTAATACATGAGTGTCATCCTTTCTCTATGAGAACATATACAAATTCATGAATCAAAGTAATCACATCCAACGACTTTCACACATGAGTCATCAGAATAACAAACATAGAAATGGTGATTCAAGTAAACAAAAGAGAAACACATACATATTGTTCATCAATTCAATTGGAATCTAGTTGGCGAAAAAGTTAATATTATATTAGCCTTAAAAAACAACTTTTCAAAATATGCATTTCAGAGCTCAAAATAGCTTTTACATGACAAATTACATGGTATGACAAAAAAATTCCACAAAATTCAGAACCCTTTGTTTCTGTCTGAACTTCCTTCTTATAAAGTTTTCTACTAGCTCTCCTCCCAATATTTCTTCTTGATATGCCAATACATACATTATGATCAAAACTAGAGCGTGCTCCGAGAATCACTCCTCTGACAGAAAAACCAACTAAAATTTCAGCAGTGAAATCGTAATTTCACTATCTAAACATAATAACAATAAAAGTAAAAAGGAAACAAAATATTTGTAGGCCACTCAGGCCAGATCCTGAAACGTCTATCTGGGGCGACACGGGGTGGTAGAAGGTCCTAAGGGACGTGGCCCCATAGGAGTGGAGGATGAACTGAAATGATGGGATGACATGGGTACCCTCGGCTGTAAAGTGGATGTTGCTAGCAGATGCGCGTGCTCATAACATCTCTGCCACATGATTTATGAGGGCAACGGTGCCATGCTGAAAAGCTAAAATAAGGCGTGGAGCTGAGTCAATTCAGAATAATCCAGGTTGGATGAGAAAAAATACTTTACCTTGGCCAGTAACAGAAATTATTTCCGGAGGGATTCTACCAAGGTTTCTTCCATTAGTCGAGATGTCTTCTCCTGAGCTGAGACAACTTTATTCTTGATCTCCACCATTTTTTTTTCATAAGTTGCACAGGGGAGAAATACGCCTAATGGATCCCAACAAGCTGACAACCCCACCTTAATGGCCTTTTTCCACTCACTGTCGAAAACTTCCACTCCTTTGGAAACTATTTCCAAAAAACTGATGGCCTTAGCTCCAGCGTCTTCCTTTTGTATCATCCTCATGATGTCCATCACTGTCTCGAAACGGTCCACCACTCTATGCATTCCTAACTCCTATATGGGGATTTCATTGATAAATTGAATATAATCCTGCGCGATCAACATATTCTTATTTCCCTCGCGGTGACCTGCATCCAATTGAGCCTTGTAGTTGTGGAAATTGATTTTCTTGTCACTAGCCAAAGTAATGTATTCCAAGTAATCCTTTACCTCCTTTATTATCTCATTCCAGATCATCTTCCTGGCCTCTGCCAAAGACATATTACCTTTGAGTTGAGAGTTCAGATCCTTGACTGACTTGTTAAGGTCATGAGTCTCCCTTCGAGCTGCATCCATATCCTTTTGTAGAGATGATATTTGTTTGTCTTTTTTAGTCAAGGTGCTCTTCGCCTCCTCCAAGTATCTGCACATTGTCCAAGCTTCGTCTTTTGAGACCTTCATCTCTGCTAATGCCTTTCTCAATTTCGTTGAGGGGTTCTATGGGTCTTCGGGTATTGGGATAGGAAGACGTGACTATCCTGTAACCACTGCAACTCAACCAATCTTCTTTTCAGATCCGCTATCTCGTTACTCTTCTGGAGGAGTATTCCCAAGAGGGCTTCTTTCTCTTTATCAACTTGAGCGAGTTCGTCATTTGAATATGTTCAGAGCCGGGGATATTCAGCTTCCGTGGTAACTCTTGTACCTCTAGCTCTATCTTTCTGATAAGAGTCGGCACGACTATCTCCTAGTCAACACCCTTCCCCTTTATCATGGTATTATATTCGGTGATCTAATTTGATAGAGCTTTGGAGTTTTACATCTCCATTTTTAGGGTCGCTAAAGTCATATCCAACCGATTTTGATCCTTTTCCAATGCTAGAGTATGCTTCAATACTTTGTTATGAAGCATTTCCCCATTTTCTTTATGGAGGTTTAACTTGTTTGGTAATGAAATAGAGGCTAAATCAAGTATCATCTCCAGAGCTTTGTATTTGGATCCAGGGGGCAGGATATGAGAGGTCGAATGTTGTATTGCAACCACTAATTGATCATTCTCAACATCTAGAGCCACCAAGAGCCTAGTGTGGTGTTTATCAACATATTGGGTCAGTTCTTCCTTTAGCTTCTCTCTTGCTGACTGATTCTTTTCCTCGATCTTTTCTCGTAAAGGCCACTCAATTCCTGAACCTGTGTCTCTTTCTGAAGGGACCCCCCCAGGGGTGACTATCTGGTGAGTATGCTAAAGGTACCTATGAAGAAGATGTATCCAAAGAGACCTAGAACCCCGACTTGTCCTTACCTTAATCTATATAAACAAGGATCACCTTGTTTGGCTGTTCTGTGACCTGTCCTTTAGGTCCTTCTGTTCTAGGCTTCTTGCTGATGTGGCCCTCTTCTTCAACTTCCATGAAATATTGTACCTACTTGTAACTTTCTTGGTCCTGAGCTTCCTCCTCGTTTTTCACACTATCTCCTCTGGAGGTTTCTTCTGCGATTGGGGATTCAACCTCCATCTCTGTATCCAAAGGCCATGAGTCGGAATTAGCATTCCCTTCAACCTAAGGTCTAGGCTCATATTCATATGTTGAAGAATTAAACTTCTTCCTCCTTGGTGCAATGACTCCCTTGGGTTCATAATCCCATATGTCTCCCTGCAGGAAATTCATCTTCTAAAGTAGCTCCTCGAATATAGGGAATTCATACCTTGAATTGATGATAAACGATCCTACTACACTCGGGAGCTTTAAGATATAACCCTTCTTCACAGGCACAAAACAATTTTGGTCAGTGCTCAAGACTTGCTTGATGAACTCAAGGTCGAAGATTCTCATGGGCATGAAGGTTGGAAAATGGAAAGGAGGGAGCTCATAACCATAAAAATTGATTTCAAAGTGACTATCGAAAAAATAACAGTCCCCTACACACTCTGTCTCACTGAACTGAAGCAACTCTTTCGGTTTAGGAAAAATCCTAGGTGGAGGGTTACCATGTATAATTATATAGGCCCTGAACATGAAATCCATGATGAATTTCATGTAACCCTTGCCTCTGGGATGTTGTCGAACTGAGAGGGTCCACTCAAACAAATATTTTGGCTCTTCCCCTTTCTTAGAGAACTTATCCAAGCCCAAGCCTTCGAACTTGTTTGCATGTGCAAACGGGAACAAATAGAACACCTGTGAATAATACTTGAAACAACTTGAAGTTGATAGGTCATGGAAATGGGCTTGAATGCATGAGGTCAGGAAGGCGAGAATATCAAGAAAAACCCCTGGTTGCATCATGAGGTTAGGAAATCCTAGGCAACCATTATTGACCCAACCAACATTGTCTACCCCAGCATACCTGAGATAATTGTGAGGATTGGCTGAATGGTTTCGAGGAAGAGAGAAATAGGGAACTTCTCTGTGGGTGGTAGAACTAACACATGAGCCGCAGTAATTAGCTCTAGGAGGGACCTCTGTTTCTCAAGAGGAAGGTTAGAGAAATGACACATGAGGGTTACCTCGGTGAACTTGAGGCAACCGTGAGAGGGAGGGTAACACAGGACCTTCTGAATTAACTAGGTGGTGATTTTGAGTATCTTATTTACCTGTGAACAGAGAAAGAAACCATTTTTCTCAATATAAGCTTCAGCAAGCTAGGTTATGAATTTGGGAAAATGATGAATTGATGGGGGAATTTGGTAAAATAACCCTGATTCTACCACCCTAAACAAAACTTCACCCCGCCATTTATACCCCAAGAGATCATACCACATATTTTATAAATTGAAAGGGTAGATAGGGTCGCAGAGTTGGGCTTGGGAGTCCATGAGTGGGTCAGGGCCGGAGGTGGTCCTGGCCTCTCAGGCTTGCGCAGCTCTCCACCCTGCTTGCTTAGCCTGTGATATTTTTCTTTGATCCCCATGGGATGGTGTTTATGTGTTCACAAGACAACATGTCCTTTTTCCCAAGTTGATGCTATGCTGTGTAGATTGCATGCAGAACCTAATGTGTCAAAATTCCTAGATACTTGGGTACCTCTCTTTGATGGAGTTTTAGAGGGATATATATTTGACTAGGCGACCATGCTTTCTAAAAATTTGGTTGCGCATATGTTAGCATTTAGGCAAGCTAGAAATATTTTTGAGAATAAGCTTCCTATATTATGGATGCTCTGTGTTTTACAATGGATTTTCCCACTATGGGGTGGAAATGGACCATCGATGACCCAAAACCCATTCATATATTTCATGAGGCGCTATGTGAGTCTAAATACCATGAATATTTATATCATATTTTTCATAGAGTGATGATTCCTGTCTATGAAGCCATCTTCGAGTCCTGCCCTCCTCGTATGTCTCAGGAAGCCATGGGTGACCTTCAAAAGGTCGGAAATTGGTTTGGCAAGGAATTTTTCACCCACATCAGAGTTTTTGGTAACTTGGATCATCCTCATGTTTTACCCTTGTATATTCTAGACAGGCTACTAAGTAGGAAGATATCATATCAATCAATGAGTTATGGTATTACCAAAGTATTAAAGGAATCAAATAAAATAGTATGGCATGTTTTTCCTATAAAATTCGACATATTTGCATGGGCTAATTATCACCATGCTGAGAAAGAGATCATGGCCATTCATGCTCTTAATATGCATATGGTTCCTAATAGACAGTATGATCCTATTGCAATAGTGAAAAGTTTTACATCTTCCCAAGGCCTTGAACAATTTATCCATGAAGCAGGCAAATCAGATGATTTGTTTGAACAATCCTCTACGTACACTACAATACTGCAAAGAATGGAAGAACAATTAACTGTAGAAGAGAAAAACATGTTTGTTCAATATCAAAATTCTCAAATAGCTAATCTTCCATTAAATTTGTTACAGTTTTCTCCAAAGAAATCACAAAAATCTACAACCCAGCCTGATAGTTATACACAGAAGGTTATTCCTCCTAAACCTTAGCCATAAGTTGTTCTTATTTGTTCTCCTCCTCAAATTGAAGAGTTGATTTTTAATTCTAAATTGAATGAAGCATGGAATGAGTTCAACATGACCATAAATCTTAAAAGTAGGACCCAGACTCTAGTTTCTCAAACTACTACTTCCTCACAACAATTGGATGCTCATGGGATTACTGGGAATGTTGAACAAGAGACCATGTTAGAAGAAGTTACTGCAAAATCTTCCATTCACGACCAAAAAAATGTTGAAATTATTCCCGCTTTTCCCACCTCCAAGGTTATTCTCAATGTGGAGGAAATTCCTCCTTTAGATATTTTTTATAGTCAAAAGGGGTAGGGAGAAGAGGAAATTAGATCAATCTCAGTCATTAGTATATCGTAAAGCCTCATCTTTTGAATTTTTGTGGAAAGGCTCCTATGCAACACCAACATAAGATTTAGGAAACCTGACTCAATTTACATGTGTCTATGCTTCAACAACTATTGATAAAGTTGTATAAATTCAATAACTTCTTAAGGAAAAGGAAGAAAATATTAATTTGTTGGAACATACTCTCAATACCGAGAGACAAAAAATTAATGAAGAATGACAAAGTCAAGTATCAGAGCTACAACAAAAGTTTGATGCTTTAAAAGTACAATATGATAAAGAGGTATAGATGAGAGATGATGAGATTAAAGAGATGCAAAGGAAAATAGAGCAATTGCATGTCATTCCTCAACTAACAAAATTCAAAAAAGAAGCCAAAGAATTAAAATTCTCCTCGGACATCAACAAAAAGTCTTCTGCAATAAACTCATTATAATCAAGGATCAACGTAAAACTACATATTACCTTGTAGATTAGTTGTCCGATATGTCAAATTATTTTGAGGAAGTAAATGATAAACTCATTGATTTTCTTACATGGCAGGAAAGTACAGAAGGTAGAGGCGCAAATCTACCTAATATCAATGAAACTCATAAGGTAATAATTTTCCAAGTATGGGAAATTAGGATGAAACAAGTTGAAGTTGTTGTAAACGAAACCCGAGATCTCTCCACTTCTACAGTTGAATCAGTCAATGATATTTTATTGCAATCTAATCTCATTTCTAACTGCTCTAAATATTCCCTTCTAGATACCAAGAAGTTATCAAAAGCGTGGCATGAGCATAGTAAGAAAATGGCCGAAATGATTGAACGAATGTCTAAAGTTAAACTTGAACATCACTGGCAATTTCTGGTGAAACCTCACAACCAATAGTTGGTCCTCCAATTCATCTCCAATTTTACCATGCAGATGTTGCCATCATTGAAGAATGTTATTTTTATTGGACATATAAATATAAAGCCCAAGCATCCCCCATAGCTCATGAGTCTGATGGATATTCTCAAATTATGGCAACTTATTGTTGGGCAAACCTCATCTTGAATGTCAAAGTTGTTGTAACTATTTCTTGTTTAGTGCTTTACTATTGTTTCTATTAAGAGATTGTTAAGAGAGTTTATTTTTATCCTTTGTATTAAGGTTATAAATTTCTTCTCCGAGATGGAGGATTCCGAATTTTGATAAGAAATGACTTGAAATTGCACTACTGTATTTTGAGTTTTTCTTAATACAAGATGAACCACTTGCAATTCCAGGATGAGCAGATATACAGTATATCGGGTATTATTATCCTATTTATGTGTCTTTGCTTTGAAAATAATTGTTTGATTATTTTGTTGACATATATGTAGGTTATTCATTATTTCATGGTCACTATTGGCATGCTTGGTTGAAAATTTGTTTTATATTATGAAAAATGAGATCTCTATAATATGTGATGTTATGATAAAATTAATTTAATTAACTATCTAGTCAAATTAAATTTATTTATTCGAATTAAGATTGTAATTGCATAATAATCTATGTTATTGTGTTGATTATGACATCTTTCTAGCACATATGTTTCAGCTTACCCGAGTGTTATAGTAAATTGTAGTCATTCCAGTTTTAATTGTAACTATATTATAATTTAATTAAGATATATGTTGTCATCATCCATCCCATTTCATTTAATTCTATTCAAGGAAAATTAGTCCCGTAATTCTAGTCAGAGCCATTATTCCAAACAGAAACGGGTCTAATTGGGATTCTGACCAGGTGTTTTTCCCCTAACGTTGATGAGGACATTTTCTACCATCAATAGTCATACTCAGTATTGAAATTATCTTAATGGCATTGATATCCCAACTTGAAGGACACAAATAGACTACAAAGGTCCTTTATAGCATTTCAACACATCATTCTTAGCTTTGGATGACTAGTGGTTTCTTTTTGGCCCTAAGAGTTGAGATTATTCCCTTGACCATGCCTAGGAACCCAATATCTATATTTAATGCTCAAAATATCCTAATGGTACCTATATCCCTTCTTAATGGCTAAAGATCCCCTTGAGAGCGAATCAATGATATTTCAAGGTGTCATTCATAAGCGACAAGCTGTATAACCTACCTTTAGAACCTAATGCTTGATATTCTTCCATCATCACTAATTAATACTTCGACACCCATACCTAGCATTCAAAAATATTTAATGGTGTCCATATGCCCACTTGAGGCCAAGGACACCCTCAAGAAACCTTGTGTGGTGGTTCATGGTGACATTATTGATCATGGATGCATATAATATTTTGTTGGGGCCTAACACCTAAATTCATTACCTTGACCTTGTTTGTGACCCCATGATCCATGCCTAGTGCTAATAGCCTTCAAATAGATCTCATATCAACTCTCATAAGCTAAAGATCACAAAAATAGGTCATGTGTGGTGGTTTGAAGCCTCATTCATGGCCCTTGAGACTTATAAGCTACCTTTAGGGATTAAAGCTTGAGTTTTCTCCCCTAACCATGACTAAGGCACCAAGACCCATACCTAATGCTCAAATATTTCATATGTTTCTCATATCCCAACTCAAGGGTGAATGATACTCTTAAAAGGTCAAGTCTCACCATTTGAGGCATTGTTCTTCAAGTCAAATGCCTAGTATCTTATGTTAGGTCCTAAGGCCCTAGTTTTCTCCTTTTACCATGTGCATACCCCTATGGCCCATCCTTGGTGCCCATATGATCACTTGAAGGCCAAATATTCTACAAAAAGGTCATATATGGTGGTTCAAGGCCTTATTCATGGTTCTTGAGACCCAAAAGCCAACATTTAGGCCTAATTACTTAAGCTTGACCATGTGATCTTGTTCTAGGGCTTCACATTGATACCTAGTTTTAAATGACTCCTAATGGTTCCAATATTCCCACTCAAAAGGAAAATATTCCCTTGGGAAGTTATGTTTGTTGGTTCAAGGGGTTGTTTCTGGTCTTGGATGCCCGAAAGCATTTTTTAGGACTTTATTCCAAGATCTCGTACCTTGACCATGTTGAAGCCCTATGACTCATGCTATCTACTTGAAAACTCATAATGGTTCTCATAATCATACAAGGAGCCCAAATATCCACATAGAAGGTCATATTTTTTGGTTTGAGGTGTCATTCTTGAGCCTAGATGGGCCTATAATCTTCATTTATGGCATACGGTCTTGTTTTTCTCTCCCAATGGTGTCTAGGAACTTGAGGCCCATGCCCAATGCTTAGAACTTCCTAATATTGTCAATATCCTTATTTGGAGAGAAATGATATGCTTGTGAGGTCATGTGTGGTGGATCAAGGCGTCATTTTTGAACTTAAATGATTAAAATCTTCTTTTAGATTATAACGCTTAGGTTTTGCTCATTTAATAATGTATAGGGCCTTCACACTCATACTTAGTATTTAAAACCTCGTAATAGCAATAATATACTTACTAGGATGCAAAGATAACTTTAAGAGGTCACATGTGGTGGGTTAAGGTGTTGTTCATGAGCATAGATACCTACAATCATGCTTTAGGGTCTATCCATATATTTTTCCCCTTAACCATGTCAAAGGCCTCGAGACTATCGCTATTTCTCAAAATATATTAATGGTGCCCATATTCACACTCAAAAGACAATGACACCCTTTGGAGGACCTATGTGGCAATTTAAGTCATCATTCTTATCCCTAGATATCTAATAGCTTCATTTACAGCTTATGTCTTAGGATTCCTTCCCCAACCATGTTTAGGTCCCCAAGACCTATGCCTAGTGTTCAAAAGCTCCTAATGTCACTAATATCCCCATTTGGAGGCTAAGGAAACCCATAGGAGGTCACATGTGGTGGATCGAGGTGTCATTCTCGGCCCTTTAAGGCTTAAAGCCAAGGTTTCATCCCTCATTTATGTCACCAATCCCAAAACCCATACTTATTACATAAACCTACTAATGTTATTTATTTTCCCACTGTATAGGATACCCTTGATAGGTCATGTGTGGTGGTTCAAGGCATGATTCTAGACCTTGGATTAATATGATATTCCTTTAGGGTCCAATACTTGGGTTTCCTTCACCCAATCATGTACAAGGTCTAAAGACCCATGTCTAGTGCTCGAAACCTCCTATTGGTATTTGTATCCCAACACACACACCCTTTAGAGGTCTTCTGTGGTGGTTCAAGGGATCTATCTTGACCCTAGATGCCTAAAGGCTTCCTTTGGGGACCAAGGCCTAGATTTTTCCCCTCGACAATAGCTAGGGCTTCAAGACCTGATAAAATCATCACAACCACCCCCCCAATCCCAATTTTAATGTCAAGGATCCCTCAAGAAGTGATAGACTCATCACAACTCCCCATATCCTAATTTTAATGTCAAGGATCCCCCCAAGAAGCAGTGATAGAATCATCACAACTCCCCATATCACAATTTTAATGTCAAGGATCGCCTCAAGAAGTCATTTGTGGTGGTTTAATGCATCATTCTTAGCCTTAGGATACCTAGGAACATCCTTTAGTGTCTATGACTTGAGTTTCCTCCTTCAACCATGTCAAGGGGCCCTAGACCAATTCCTAATACCTAAAACCACCTAATGGTATTGATATCTAGACATTGAATGAAGAATAACTTTAAGAGACCATATCATGGTTGGAGGTGTCATTGTTGGCATTAGATACCTAAAAGCTTCATTTAAGATCTTGAAATTCACTTGGGAAATATAATTCATCACATTTTCAATCTTGTAACTAAGAATGAGATTAACACACTTAATTATACAAATGCAAATGCAAATAATAACTTACTCACATTTAAATACCTCACCTTCACTTCTAGGAAATTGAATATATGACTTAAAAAAGAAAACATAAATTCTTAATTAGTTAACTGCCTCGCTATTATTTATTTAATAAAATGACAATCAAGAAGAAAATATAAAATTGAATTGAATTATTTACAAATTAAATATTCATACCATTTAATTGTGAACATTTTTGGTTTTAAATAATATAAATATAAAAGAATTGAAATGTGTTATTGAGAAAATTTACATATTAAATATTCATATCATTTAGTTGTGAGCATTTTTTTGTTTGAATAATATAAATATAAAATAATTGAAATGGGTTATTGAGAAAATAATTATTTGTGAATTCGTTTTGTGAATGGTGCAAACATCGTAATCAAATCCTATGGTGCAAACATCATAATCAAATCCTATTAGCACATGTCAATGTAAGAAAAAAACAAAAAGGTTAACGCTCATTTTTTCTACTTCTCAGTTTAGCGTACACCATGGGATACTCCACCTCTAATAAAATTAACAAATGCTAATTTTTAATACTATTAACACTCTATGATATAAGTGGTATTGCATCAGTGACTCAACCGCTATTATTATGTGTGATTTAAATACCACCATTTTAGCTGATATTTCTGAGGTTGGTGTATTTTGTTATTATATTTTTAAAAATATACGATATTTTTGTATTAATATTATAAAAATCTATAATTGTAATTTTAAAATAAAATAATTGCCATTCTTTGAAAAATAATAAAATGTTTTTGAAATAATTTAATAACTAACTTGTAATATATTTTGTTATTATATTTTAAAATATATAAAATATTTTTGAATTAATATTATAAAAATTGGTATTTTTTGAAAAATAATAAAATGTTTTTTAATTAATTTAATAACTAACCTATAACGTATATAAGGTTATGGTATTAGGATTTTGTGATTAAGTGTTTCGTATGATACTAGAGTTTAGTGATCGAGTGTTTTGTTAAGGTATTTTTTAAGAGTATTTTATTAAGGCATTTTTTAAAAATATTTAAAAAATTTACAAATTAGCTTTAAAAATAACGCGTAGTCTATTTAGGCAATGAAATGGCTCAGAATCCGCAAAGATTTTGAAAAAAAATCCAGCAAGAATCTTGTTTACAGTTGTTAAACTTTAGTATTTTGAGTGCCATAGTGCTGAATCCATTTCCACTATCAAAAATGGATTCCAAACATTCCAACTACCTGATTTTTGAATTTTAGTTGATCTGATTCCGACAAAAAAACTGCACTCCGGGCTATTCCATTACCTAGATAGACAACTCCTAAAAATAATGAACATTCTGACAAAATGACAAAATCAAACTTCGAAATATTTTCCGCATAATACTTTAATCCATTTCTACCATTAAAAAAAATTCAAACAATATTTATTTTAACATCTTCATAATTAAGTTCACATAAAGACAAAATGATAAGATCTCGTTCAATTTTCCGCGTCACAATGTCATTTTAAAGCTTTCACTATCCTGTGATTGTAAACAAGAATGTCTGGCACACTACCAATAAGATGACGTCGGTTTAGAGTGATCCAGAAGATCACTCGCAACATTTATTGTCTACTAAACTACAACTGGTCGAAAATACAACTAAACTACGCCATGACAGTAGCAGTAGCCCCTACAGCTTAAGGGCAGGGCTTGTAACAGTAGCACTTTCTGCCAGCTACATGGAAATCGCAACTTCCCGTTGGAAATCCCTCAGTGCGGCAAACATTTTTGCAGTTGGTGCCGTTCACACAATACCCTTTGAACTTGCCGCTCGGGGTTTTGCACATACGCCCCTCTACCTCTTGAACCTGCATCATCCCTGCATCACATCACATTACACATTTTCCTTCACATCATTCACCCAACATTTCAATAACAAATGTTAAAATATATATATATATATATATATATATATATATATATACCTCACAATGATAAAGGAGAAGGAACAAGTAGAATATTTACCAATGCTTATAACAAGCAGCACGAGCAGAAAAAAAGCGCTGAGTCGACTGCCAACTCCCTTGCCCGCCATTATTAACCTCCTTTCTTTTTCTTGCACACCAGAGACTTGAAAGTTTCAATGAAGAGCCGAGAGCAACCTACCGATACAGATGAAGCAAATGCCGTATTTATATGAGTGCCGAGGCTTATCGAAATAATTTTTTATCTTTTTCGGGTTACAGTGAGATGGGTATAGTAGACCAATTAACATGTTAAACGTGAATACTGTTATAATCAACCACTGAAAAGATGGCAGCCTGACCTTCGCTGTACAATAATTATTTTACGGAGACAGTGGACGAGCGGACACGAAACGGCCACCAATGCGTACCGACACTGGCTCGTCTGAAGACGTAACAAATAAAGCAAGAGTAATAATATTCGTCCTGTGAGACACAGTGTGGAGCCCACGCGATGAAGGGATGGATTTGCAGTGACCGGAAGGAAAAGTGTGGTTGGATAAGAATCCGTAGAGTTTACGGCAACCGACTAATATGTCTAGCAGGAGTCTCACTACATTGTCTTTTTGCCTTTAAAAATATTGTAAATCTAGATTATAGTTATCAAATTATATTTTGAGTGCTGTAGAGGTTTTCGATGGTGCTGAATCTATTTTTACTATCAAAAACATGATTCAAACATTCCTATTGCAAGATTTCTTCAAAAAATTACCCAAATTCCGACCAATTTTGACCGTCCAGAGAATTTTTCCTTTAACTAAATAGTCAACTCCATATTTCTAAAACTATAGTTTTTCAAGAAATAAGATTAATAAAACTTGACCAATTATATATTTAACGCTTACTACCCAATTCTTTGTTTTACGCACCGAACATGTTACGAGTTTCAAGACTCTGACTCAAATTGTTCCAGTTTTAGCAAGAGCAGACAGAGCAATTGATCTATAGATAAAATGAAGACACGAGGGACACATTATCCCACAGTAGGATGTGACACCTGCTTTACCCGGTCATTGCCCTGGGAAGCAAAGAATATATTGCGAATATTCGTGAATGCAATCTTTGAAAGTGCAGTGTGTCAACTTTTTTCATGGGCCCTCCCTGTCGTCCACTAAGTCACGTGACCCAATCTTGACAGTCAACTTGCATCCTTCACCGCCCTGCGGAAAAGCAACTTTCGCATTCAAATATAAACATTGTTGACAGTATATATACAAGTTTACGTGTAATCTAAATAATCACAATTTTGGGAAAACAATATAAATTTTGTCAAAATTTTTGAAAGTTTGGATTATAGTTTTTTTTTTTAAGATTTTGAGTATCTATTTTTTCATTAAAAATAATTTGAATTTTTCCAATTTCTTAAAAGAGTTGTCTAATCAGAGGGAGGAATTGCCCGGACTGCCAAAATTGGCCGGAATCTGGGCCAAATTTTTTTAAGAAATCTTATGGTAACAATGTTTAAATCATGATTTTGATGGTGGAAATGGATTCAGCACCATCAAAAACCTCTATGGCACCTTGAATATTAAAGTTTGATAGTTATAAAGTGGATTTACAAAAATCCCTCCATGATTTTCTTAAAATCTTACCGGAATTTCCATAATTTTATGGCGAAAAAGCAGTCTAGTTAGATTATGGCTTTCTTAAATATTTTTTTTTAGGATTAGGATTTTGGCCAGAAAATTGATGCAAGTAAAATTATGACCTAGTTAGGCAAAGCCCAAGTTCATGTCGTAGTTTAACGAGCCTGCTTTTTTCCTGAAAATCATGGTAATTAAGGTCAGATTTTAATAAAAAATTATGGTCTCCTTAGGCAAGGCCCAAGTTTATGCCGTAGTTTAACCAGCTTGCTTTTTTCCCTGAAAATCATGGAAATTCCAATCAGATTTTAATAAAATTAAGTAGGGATTTTTATAAATTCAGGTTATAACAATCAAACTTTAAGTTTTTGGTTTTGGGTGTCCTTTAGGTTTTTTTATGGTGTTGAATCCATTTCTACCATTAAAAAACATGATTCAAACTCTGCTACTGCAAGATTTCTTAAATTTTTAATCCCTGGATTCCAACCACTTTTGATCGTCAGAACAATTCCCTTTAAACAACTCCCAAGTTTATTTTGTAGTATATACATATCTTTCCCAATTTCATATATATATATATATTTCCTGGATTCAGCTAGAAATTCAACCCAAGGAAAATTATGGCCTAATTAGACAAGATCCAAAACCACAAAAGTAGAAATAACTAATTCTAAGCAACTACAAAAGAGTAGCAATGCCAAACTCATAAAGGAAAATTCAAACCTATGAAAGCAAAAATAAAAAAAATATGTTAAACACTTAATCCTCATGATTAAATTTGAGTTAGTGTGTATTATAGTGAGTAGTTATTGGAATCCAAAAAACTTAAAACACTAAATTAACAATTTAGCTATTGTATTAATATCTAGACTATATACTATCATTCTTCTAGATCATTATTAATAATACAGTTGAGTTGGAGTTGGTTTCCAATTTTGTGTCGTAAGCGAGCGGAAGTTAATATGCTTGGTCTTCTAAAAAGGGCCACGATTGTGTGGCGTTCTTATAAAGTGTCGGTGTCGGTAAAGCAAAGAATGGTTGGTGGACTACAAAGACTACGAGCAATCACAACTTAATTTTTGTGAAGTCATTTTGACGCAGTGACAAGGAGTCCCTGAGAGCAAATCCAACGAGAATATTGTGAAGAGTCTGCGTTAACTCTTGAAGAGCTTGATAGATACGACCAACGCGCACCACAAAGGAGAAAATTGGAATATTTCGCTATTATTTTTAATGCTCAGTTTTTGTCTTAAAAGAATGTTTTCGGAAAACAATTCTGAAATAATTTGTAATGATGAATGTTGTAAAAAATATATGTCATAACTCTTTAAGAGCCTATATACTGTTCCGCACCACTTCTCTTATCACATGGTCTCCTGGAGTGAGTCGAACTCGCACCCTGCCTCGCACCCTGCCATTAGGGGGCATTAACAACCGTCATGCCAGTGAGGACCAGCTGCATTAATTCGCTTTCATTTTAAATCAAAATTTACTGCCCAAATATTGAAATCTTCCATGCTTCCAAATCATCCCATTCACTGCTCATGCATCTTCCTTGTCTCGATAACCTATCCTACAATATCTTATGAGGCTACACTAAAATAACCCCTGAAGAAAGAAATCCAGTTCCAAAGAGAGATGAAGCTTCTCAATGTTAACATTATCCCTTTCAATTATAGTTTATCTGTGATTATCCTTCAGAGACAACTAACTTCGTATCTCAAGAAAATCTTGGTTCTTTCTGTGGCGTTTATAATTATCTTTTTATAGATGGACTGTGCTATGAATAGTTGCAGGAGTTTTGATTGTACACTATTTTATGTACGAAGCTTACGGTGATGTTAGCCAAATCCAGCGCTCAAAGTTCGCAAACTTTCATGGCAATCCTTCACGGTTATTGTGTAGGAATAGTGGATACATGAGAAAATCTGCAACGCAAAGGATAATTTATGTTGTGGAAATAACCCAGTCCTACCCATTATATATGGTGAGTCCCTAAATTCAATAAACTTCTGTAAAATTTGTTTTTGCAAAATAAGTTGTTGATGGAGAAAGCACCAGCATTGTGGAAGTATAAGCAAATATTTTACTAAATAAGCAGTTGTATGACCAGTCATTCCTATAAACTAGAGTCAAGGGCCCTCTCAGTAATTTTTCATGATAACTTTGTTGCTTAGGAGTGTTGCAATTTTGGTGATAAGGGACTAAAAGTTTTTTGGGCAAAATAGTGGTTTGAGTGTTTATAAAATTAGAGTATTTGGGATGCATGAATGCATAATGAAATTGAATTTGTAAAGAAAGCAATGTGTTTACAAAGGTTATATAGTTATATGGCATATTAGGGGTCACATGTTCAAAATTTTCCTGTGAAGATAATTTTGGAAGTTGTCATACTCAGCAGGAAGACCTAATTTTGGTTTCATTGGTTTCACTAAGAAGACATCTTCTTGATCTAACACATATTTTACACATAATCAACTAATTGCTCCTCTGCACCATCATCCTCTTCAACAATATCATCTTCTTCCCCTAAATTATACTCTACTGGCCTTCCTCTTGGATCATATCTAACAAGATATGATTACCTATTCACATTGGCTTGGAAGAACATAACCATATGATCCTGGATCAAATGACCTTGTATTAACCATGGCAAGTCCATTATCATGTTGAATAATGGTTCAATTGATCATGTTCATTTATTCGTAACCTATACCATTTCACATCAAACAAAACCAATTCGAAGGAATCAAATTTACATTCAAGTATGCCATCCAAATATCCATAATATCAATTTTGGGATACTTGTGGAGATGTGTTACTTTTAGAGGAAACATTGGTGACATGGAAGACTGCAGTTATCCCACAATCACAAGTTTCCTCTTTTGATCCAACTTTTTGATGTGAAATTTATGATTATTGTACTACATAGCCTAGTGGTGTTTCAACTGCAATATGCCAAACACATAAAAACAACAATAAAATATTAATATAACTTGGAAATTAAGTATGTGAATTAAACACGCCTTCATTCACATTAATAATATATTTGTAAAATAACTTAATAAGATGTTGTAGGTTGGTGAAAATGCATGTTTGCATGTTTATCTTTCATTAAACCATTTTCTAAATCAATTTCCATCTAAGAAATATTGGCATCTGGAGCACAACAAGCTTCTTTAACCAATGCAGACACCCCTTTCCATGATAACGTACCATGAGATTGTTCACATCTTTCAATCCATGGCTTTATCCAATCAATATTGTTTGCAATGTATAAATGTAGTGCATCCCACTCTCGGCCAAATGTATCAAATAATCATGACTCGCCAATCAATATTAGTTACCATGGTCAATATTCATAATTGATGAAATAATAAAAATAGGTATGATATACACAAAAATGAAAAGTCATATAAGTCTTATAAATCTCCACATTAAATATTTAATCACCTCTCGCTTTCCTCGTTCTACCTTTCCCCAATTAAAAAAACCATAAACATGTATATATATCAATATAGAAATATATATATTGAAATAACTACATTAATGAAGGTATGACAATCGTGTGTTTTTACCCCACCAAATTCACCTTTCTTTGTGAAGATATTTTTTATGTTTTAAGAAAATCTTATGGGAAATGCAATTCTACGAATTCCCCTTTTTAGATCGTCGCTTTTCTTCTCTGTTAATAACCATGGAAGGTTGTTTAGGTCTCCATCACTACTTGATCGTATCCCACTTTTCATTTCATGATTGGCATCCACAATGTCATTACAATTTTTGAGGATTTTTTCTTCCTGCCATCTATGATCCACCATTAAGTTTCTATCATATTCTCT